>CAJNOQ010000063.1:0-85454 GCA_905250885.1 Didymodactylos carnosus
AGTTGCAACTAGAAAAAATCTAGTAATCACCCAGTTACTAGATTTCCACGGTCGTTACACAGTAGTTGCAATCGAGTAAAAATCTAGTAATCTAGATGAATCGGGGGATACTAGATTTTTTTTTGACGCTTGGGGCAAGTATATCACTCGAAAGCGTCTTCTTTATTGCTCAATATACTATCATATCTAACGTTCATTTCAGCGGTTGAACAATTTTTTATTATATACAGGTCACTACAAAAACAGCAATAACTACACAGAGATCCATAAGAAAATAAAAATTAAATGTGTATCTTGAGTAAACAGTTAAAGGTTAAAAAATATTATATAGAAAAATAAACAGCAGTTTACTATATAATAAAAATTATTAATTAATTCCCAACAGATATAGCGCGGTAAGAATAAGTTATGTACAATTATGGCAACAAACAGATTTAAGACAATCTAATGATATCTCCTAAGTACATAGTAATCTGACAGATGCAGAATTTCGAAAAAAAAGAAAAAAAAGGGAAAGAATGTACACACTAAAGAAAAATATATACGCATACACCTCTATAAATTAATAATACAAAAATACTCTTATGTTTCTAATTTGTCTGCTGTCGGCGTCCACATCGTTAGCAGCCATCATAAAACCATCATTAATTGGGTGCTTGACGGCGGTAAACCGTGTCAATAAATATAAAGAAAACAATGAGAAAAACATCATATATGAATAGCAGAAAAAAATTAAACTAAACTACATAGAAATAAAAAAAGGAATAGGTAAGCTGTTCACGATTACATCAATTTAGTTTTTTATTTTTAATTGTGCTCTTTTCGCTGTTTGACTTCGTTTACGTTTGCTACTTAATTCTTCTGTTGTGACGTTTTCTTGTGATGGTTGCTCTTCTGTAACCAAAACATTTTGATTATTACCCTCATTCAATTCATATTCATCTGAATGATCTAGAAAGCAAAGGAAATACAAATAATTAGGAACTAGAATAGAGAAATATCACTTTTTCTTGCAGTAAAGCGACCTATAGGTAAAAAAACCTTTAATGTAAAGTCTTTTGGATGGAAAAAAATCAGGTAATTTCATATCATCTAAAATATAAAAAGGCATTATATAACAAAGATCGAAAAGGTACATGGTAAAATATTGCCTGGCGACTCGCTCTCACGATCACTGGATCAACTCTCCCTGTTTTGTCGTATAGAACTCTCCCCTATAAAGGCCTCTACGTGCTAAGGTTGGCAAAAACATCTTTTTTTATGTATTATCCTTTAAATACACTTTCTGCCGAACCCGCATATTCAAAGAGGTATTTTCTTATTTACCTAACGAATACGGATGTTTAACGACAGCAGGATCATTATTCTCTTTATTATTTGACGATAAACGATTCGCTGTTGTTATTTTTCTCGGCTTCGGTGATTTTAACATTGTTTCATCTATATCTTTAACATATTTCGTATATGATGGACTTCTTAATACAGCTAAACAATCAGGAGTTTATATATGTCTTAGTACATGTATCAATACGTTTAAACGTATCATAATAGTGGTTAATATTTTTGATACCAAATTTAGATAAAGTTAGTCTAAATTCAATCTCACTTTGTTCTTCTGATGCTAGACATTTTAAATATGATTTACAAAACTTTCTTTGATTTGCTAAACATTCATCTTTTTCTATTATTAATTTATATTCTTTTAAGACATTAATAGCAAGTAAGGACAAGTTAATTAAGGAACAAGTTGACTAGTGCGCGGAAGAACCAAACAAAAAGAAAGTCTCTATTTATTTTACGCTCGATTTTTGCTTTCATGTTCATGATTTAAGTTAACGAGATGAGTTTCCTCTCTGAGCGGCTTGAAACGGAACTAACTTTTGATCAAGCGTATTCATGAGCGTTTAATAATCAAAAGGAAGTATTACGGCGAGCATGAATGAAAAGGAAGTAATATTGATGTATTCTTGATGGCGATCCTAATCGAACACCATCTCTCACGTCACAAAATCAAACGTTTACTGCGAACAAACAAATTTAAGTATTCCGTGATCAGATATGATTCATTAGCTATGGCCGAATGGTAGAAAGGTTTCGGATTTCCGGCAAGCATCGATGGCAGTGGCTCGTTCAAAAAAGTAGCAGGATTCATGACTTGTACTAAATGTTTTTACACACAGCAATACCGCCCTAGCCGTGGTACAAAGCAATTCAAAAATCATTTTAATAAGTGCTTCTATGTCCTTTCATCTCTAATATCAGGCTCAGAGTTGTAATCGGTCCGGTCCGGCCGAACCGTTTGAGTGAGTTGGACCGGCCGGTTTTCACCGGCATATCAAGTGGAAATTAAAAATCGACTTTCTTAGCGCCAGAAGGAATGAGCTCTAACTTTGCAGAAAACTTTGTTTATTCTTCTAGAAGGAAAGAGAGAGTGACAATTTTATTTAAAATGTAAATTTTTTCTTTTTATTCTTTCAATTTGTTTTCAAAGACAAAGTCATCCCTTAAAAAATATTCCAGTGCGGTACTGGTAAAAATCAGTGCGTACCGGTGCGCATGGCATGCCATCGGTCACTGGCACTGGCTGGCACCGGTGTACACCCGTGCCCAGCAAGTGCCAAACCAGTGCTGATTGGCACCCGTGCGCACTAGTGCCGATGTATTTCTGCCGAAAGAGTGCCGCACTCATAATTTATTTAATCAATTTAATTAGTTCTTTATTATCGCTGTTTATGCTGAATTTTGTATTAGAGTGCGGTACTGACCAGTACCACATCGACATGCCAAAACTATGCGACATTGCCTCGGCACTTCTCTTATGAGAAGGAAAAGATGAAGTCAGAAAGACATTCGAAATATTAGAAGTAGACTAGCGTTAATATAGACAGAAATTGACAAAGCAAAATGGTGATTGAAAACAAAACTTTGGCACTGGTGCGCACCGCTGCGGGATTTTTACATTCTTTTTGGCACTGGTGTGCATCGGTGCCCAGAAAAAAAATTATTCGGCAGCGGTGCGCACCCGTGCACAACCAGTGCCGATAAAATATTTTTTTGTAGGAATATTATTTATTGTTTAAAATATCTTAGCAATCGGAACATTGTCACGTATTGGCGTTTATATGCTTTTATCTTTTTTTTTAATGTTAATCTAATGTTTTACTTTCGATATGCCGATACCGTAGCTTCCTAACTCAAATTCGTCTTAATTGGCTTTGTTATTTGACATAGTGAATCTCTTCCCAAATTTATTTTCAAATTATTCGTTCAACAAAGCCAGTGCAATTGCCGCTGCGATATCGACGTAGTCAGCCCCTTAAATCTTGGTCTGAATAGTCACACAAACGTGCTTCGGTTACATCTAAAAATAAAATAAAGAACTTTAATGACATAAATGACACTTGTCTATTTACAGACAGAAACGTCGAGAACCGTGGCGCTAACATGGAAAAGCTCGACCATTAACTTGTGTTAATAAAGATCATTCATTAAAATATGTAACGTAAAATACAAATTTTCTCTTGAGCAGGGCAATGCCTAACAGAATACAAGTCCTCCTTATTAGAACAATAGCTAACTGATCTTGTTGTGAACAGTTGTCTGTTTATACATCAATATTACTTCCCTTTTCATTCATGCTCGCCGTAATTTTATTCAACAACACAATAGACACTTTTAATTATTAAACGCTCATGAATACGTTTGAAAATCATTCAGATCTCTAAGTTTGTTTTTGTGAGCATACACCGTTAAACAAGAGTAAGTTGTCACTTGGTCTTTAGTGAAACACATTGTGTCTCGTTTACTTTAGGACAAAAACAAATGACAATGGCATTAACAGTCACTTGCCTGCTGTTTGTCTTGATGATTTCTTCTCATTTACTTCAAGTTGCTGCGACTAGAAATATGGACGTTGTTCTTGAAGATCACTCGGCAGGTGAAAAAGCTGATTCACCAGATGCCAAATCGGAATGCTGTGGCTTCTGTTTCCTTGGAAAAAATGGAAAATGTGGCTGTACGTGCTGGGGTCCAATAGGTTATTGCTGTGTTTTTTGAAAACTTTCCAATGATGTCGAGACTCATTTATATCAAAAACTTTTTGTAATGCATGATCATATATACATTTTCTTCTCAGGCCGAGGCGAACGGATTGCACCACCTTCGCTCGTGCCGAATGATATTTTGTTCTGTTTGTCTTTACCTTGGCTTTTGTTTAAATCTTTTCGAAATAAAACTAATGAAACGAGACAGTCTCTGAATTCAGTTCAGCAAAGGATTGCACCTTCGTTTTGTTCCCTTTTTTTCGCTGTTGTTTGCCTATCCTGAGCCGTCACCGAGGTATCAACACATGTCACGGTTGAGCTCAGTTTGTAAAAATAAATCAAACGATGAAGCAGGCACAATGAGGAGACACGACGGTAATTGTCAAATAATATGGGTATTTGTAAAAGACGCTAATATCGACCAACACTCACTAATTCCTCCAAACTGAAAACGCGTCATGCTATTCGACAGAACTCACCGAGTCCTCTCTACAGGCATCCACTAATAGAACAATGATCGATCAGAACAACGTTGTGTCTGAAGGTAGTTATTTAACTTGTCACACAGAACTGATGCATCCCATAGATGTACCCGACAGTGTGATGATACACTCACACCACCAATGTTGCTCACTTCGATGTGTCACTCCCTCTCTTCTCTCCCGTGCTTTTTATCACTGTTTATCATATCACTTCCTCTCACTTTCCCTCTCTCTCTTACGCCATATCGTCTTGCCTCTATTGATTATATATCATCTCTCTCTTTCTCTCTTCCGAGTCTACACAGAGAATTGGGGCTCAGCCATTCCACCTCAGTCACAGAATATTAGATTGGCCCTAATAACGAACTGGTCTTAGCGATAATATCTACGGGTATACATTCTCTGAAAGTTCAAGCGCGAATGTTTTCGCCTCATGACGTTACCTTATTGGTAATACTCATACGCGAACCATAAATCATCAACTGCTCTCACATTTATTTTGAGATTAAATGCCCGTTATGTGTCGAGGGTTTTTTTTTGCATTATTAATATCATGACATTTCAAATACATATTTATTAATGAAGTTTGTACTTTAGTATTATTCTTTATATCATCTCTAGTGTTATTCATCATTTTATGTATTTCTTTTCCTTTTTCTAAATTTCCTAAATCACTACAAGCACCAATAACTAATAAATAAATGACATAATTTGGTATCAATTTTTGTGTATTAATTCCATCATGAAATAATTTCAATGCTTCTTCATTTTGTCTATTTGTTTTATATTTTTTTAATAAGACACCCCATCCTAGTACACTCTTAGTATTGGTTGATGAAGATAAATAACGAACATTCTTGATATTTATTATTGATGCAACGAATAAATATTGAGCTTTTGTTTCCAATAATGATAACGTTTTTAACAATTGACAGCTGAACAGCTAAAATCGGAAAGCATCATTTTTGTGTATCGTCAATATTTTCGATGGATAGTAAATCATTAACTATGCCTCAGGTTGTGCTAAGTTATATGAGTAGTATGAAAAAGCTCAGGAATGTTGAATTCAGATCGTTAGGACTAATCCAACATGTAAGTTCATGACATTTGTCAACTGGAGATGCGCAACAGAAGGTTGGATCTCCACAAAATAATACAAAATAGTCTGAACTGTTTCCGATAAAAATAAACAAATAATGCAATGTAAGTTTTTGTTATTCATCATTAGGAGATGAGTTTATTTTGGTAATATTTTTGACACTAAGTATATCTTTGTTCTTTAGAAAAGCTGGTAGTCATTTCTTTATGTACATAGAGTTTTTAATCCAACATGCCTGTTGCTGTTGCTAAACATATGTGGTGGAAGCATGAGGCATTAGAGAGCCAAAGTTGCTGTGTACTCGCACTGAATCCTTTGTCTTTGATGTATAATTTCCCTAAAAACATGCCTTTTTTCATTTGAAATAAAGATTGTGAGGTCCCAAAGGGATCATGGTGTATTAGTTAAATGCATGTGCATGATGACTATCCAAAAAGCAGGTCCTTTTCTTGATTTCTTTCGCTGGTCAGGAAAAAAACAGATCCTGACCAAGAAAACAGAACAAAGACTTTTTTACTTACAGTTTACTGACCAGTGGTCAGATCAAGCAAACTGGACATTTTCTGGGGCAGTCAGAAAAGCAAGTCAGATGGCATGGCGAGCTTGCAAGAATTTTTGCAAGTCACGTGACGTGGCTTTGCCATACGCATGGCCACGGCCACGTAACATGTCCTGCCTGTGGAAAATCTAGCGTGGCCATGGTAAGTTTAGAGCGTGTAAGTTCACCAGGGTTTCCTTCAAGTTGATTCGAAAGAGTTGTTATTTTGTATCTTGAAGCACTCTACGAGACATGATCCGTACATCTACCAGTTAGATGTTTGTTACTTGTGCTCGAATAGCTTTCAAGTATCTGAAAAGAATATTGAAGTACCGTTGAAGTAGCTTGAAGTAGCCATGAAGCAGCTGAAGTCACACTTTTGTCCGTTGGGGTTTTGTCATAGTTGAATGATGCGGTTGCATCAGAAGCTAGCTTTGCGAAAACGGTGCTCGACAGCTGCTGCCATGACGGGTATGCATAGTATCGTGGGAAGGAGCACGTTACCAGTTCTCACCTTCAGATGCCGTCAGACTATGATGCGAAAGGCTGAAAATGGTCATCAAACCGGGACCAGTGGGAGCGTGATTCAGTTTTTTTAAACAATCGGGACCGAGATCGGAACTAAGAAAAAGTTACTTTATCACGCTCTAACTAGCACGCACACGACTGTTGAGTAACTTTCATTTCGTACAACTGCCGATAGGTGGTCCGTTGATGCCGACAGAAAGGAAATAAAATCCAACTGCGCTTTAGATACACATATAATTACATATTCAAAGAAATTAAAAAACTCGAGCATTCTAAAGAAACAACCTTCTTAACGGAGGGTGGGAGGCACTTCTACTCTGTGTTTTGCTTCGCTCTCTCAAAGAGGTCTTTTAATCCAGACCGAGCGCAGTCATACTTTGCAATGGCAAAGGCAGCTACTTTTGACATGGAATTTGTTGATGTAAGTGAGGAGAAGCGTTGAAGTTAAAGGTCCATAGAGGAATGCTGACAATGCTTACCATTTTTTTGACGAGGACGTCAGAGGACATCCGACATGGTGGAAACTAATTCTTAAAGACAGAGCAAACTGATAAAAACTATAATTCCCAAATGTTGTTATTAATAATTAGCGTCATTGATGTATTTAAATGAACAAATATACGAACTAAGAGGCCCTCAATATGTCTACACTTTTTTAACAGGTGAGACCAATGATATAGTTTATACTTGTCTAAACTATCTGTGCTGGAAATGCCTCAGATTCATCAATCGATTGTTCAAATCTACCATATAGCAACGTTTTCTTTTCACTTTTTTTTCTCATCCGTTTTTGCTGGAAATGACAGAGCTTTCGAAGACGGTGATCATGATTCTGAAATTATTTTTTCTGAAATTATTTAATGAAGATGCAGACTATAAAATATCATGTCTGAACTACATAAATTGTGTTTAAATAAAGTCATTCAATCGCTTTAACTCACTTATACACTGAATGCAATATAACATACTTGTTTTCTTTGTACTGCATATCAAGCGACTTACAAACCCACTACATGATGGAGTCATGGAGAATATCATGGGGAATATATTCTCCATGACTTATATAGGTACCAAAGGAGCAGGAAAGGAGGCAGATCAAAAAACAGCGCATTTATTGACTGATCGCTCAACAGCTCACAAATGATTTGATTCATGTTTTGATTCGTGTTTGGGACAATTTGATCACAATTCAAAATAAGCAAATTGTAAAGCTCATTGACTTACAACAATTTCTCAAGTACATTTATGTATATCTATGCGGCAAATGTTCGTTATAAACGTTGGACTCGTTCGTATCCAAAAGTTTCGGGAGTATTCGATCGACATGATCATCTGTTTTACAATCTAACAATTGATATAGCTGTATTCTCGACCGAAGAAGGAGTCAGATACGCTTCTATTGATGATATTCACCGAGCTGAATCAAACTATGAGCATTCAATTATGATCTACGATATGACTAGCAACAATTTGCAACAAACAACAGATACATAAGACTATTTGTAAACACCAACACCATTTCATAGACATGTCTTACTCTTAGAGCTTCTCTGCAAAAGTAAAAAAACCTATTTAGGCTATCTCTGCGAAGTGAGCGTGACATTTTATTTATCTGATCGCCCTACAGAGATGTAGGGCGACACTGTCTGCGAATTTACCAGTGTCGCATAATTTTAGTGAAATCGAGCTCAGAAATGCAGAAAAACCACTAGTTTCCGTAAAAAAACGATTTGGGCGAAAAACGAACAAAAAAACCTGTCCACCGTCCGTCCACATGTATAATCATTTTCAAAAAAGTGCCCATAACCATGGACATCCACGGATTCTACAGCAATTGCTCATCTCTGAACTGCACAAGGGTTTTTGCATTGTAAATATGACTTCGAATATGTTACGTACATATTGTAATGGAATAATACCAGGTATATCGTAAAGATTTATTCGGTTATATAACTGAACCAGAAGTAATATATGATACATACGGTGCAATGAGAAACCTACCACCTGGTCTGGGAAGCGGTGCTCAGAATTTTAGTTGTTTTTCTTTCCACCTAAAATTTGGAACTAAACTGCTGGAAGAGAACGAAAAATTGTTGTGAAATGAAAACGTTCTTTTCAAGAAGAAATTAAAATTATAGTCGTATGCGTGCATTGCTGTTTCTGTTTTTGTTGCTGAACAACCACATGTGTGCGATGAACAGAATCCTGATTTGTGAAAACAAACAGAGTGACATACAACATTTTGAAATATCGGGCTTTGATCAGTTATTTATGTGAAATCTATGCGATGTTTATAAGAGTCTTACGAAAAAAGTTGCCGTCTCGTGTGCCTTTCTTATATAAGATTTTTCTAAGATTCTTATAAGTCTTATAAAAAATTATTAAAATCTTTCGTCTAGAGAACTTTATCAATGAAAATTTTTTATAATATAGAAACCGTATATACTTTGGACTTTTGATGGATAGTATGACTCAGTCCGAACCTTTCCTAAATGCAGAGACTAGTTTCAGTCTTTTATAACTGGTTTTACAGGATCGAGATTCTTTCTCTGTATTCATGTATTCTTCTTATTCTCTGTCCTTCGTACAGATCTTTACGATATTTTTGTCTAACGTTACACTAAACTTCGTTACAATTTTATTAAATGCTTTTCTATTCGAAAATTTGTTTTTTACAAAATCACTGACTATAATGATCGCTTAAAACTATCTTCATTTAGATCCGTTACGAGTCATGTGAAAAATAGGCAAGGAAATAAGAGTAATAATTATATAATTTTTATATTGCAGTTTGAGGCGTTGATATATGACAAAATTTATGTTTCGAATACATTACGGTTATGAACAGTGATAATATTAATATGGTATATATGACTTATATGACTATATAAGAAAACATATGTTTGATAAAATTTCATCATTACATATTGCTCCGATTCATAGATAAAATAAAATGCTGTTGGCGACAAAGTTTTAAAGGAAAAATACCCATGTATTTATATCTAAAATCAAAATATATCGTACATATCGCTCTGTGATATTCTTCATTCTGACTGGTGAGTGCATTAGACGAAATTAGATATTGAATTTAAGCATTATTTTTTGTTAAATTCTAGTAGTTGTTACTAGTTCAAATATTTTAATACAGTGGAAAAGCTTTGGACATTGAAAATTGATCAATGAATTCAGACGATGATTACCGTATGTAGAAATATTTTCTTGATTTGTTGATGCCTATAATATTTATTACGTTTAGAAAATGTTTTCTTATGGCGTTTTTTGTACACATTCGGTGTTATTGTCGCTGCAGTTATTACATCCGTCTCTTGTATAGGAATTCTCTATTGTTGGTAAATATTAGACATTTCTTTATTTTCTTAGATAAATGAAGAGTGCATTTCATTTTCAGGATGCGGTATGTGGAATGGCAAAATAGCAGGAATGCTATGTTTTACGAAAGTAAAGAAAATGTTAATGATTGTGTTGTCGAATATTATAATGATCCATCGTATAACGTTAACACCAACAATAACTATGGCCTTTTTTCGTCCGCCATATATACATTTCAATTCCTCTACAAAGATTTGAAGCAATGTTTTCTTCTCAACAATACGTTTAGCTATCAACCAGACAATCAATTCAATTCTTATTCATCACCACCTTACACTGTCGATGTTTCATTTTCAACGTCATTAGATCCTACGGTAACCACAGAAAAAATAGACTCAGATTTAAATGAAATAAAACATACATAAATAAATAAATAGTATTTTGTGTCTTAGTTAAAATTTAAAGTTTATTCGTTCATCACCACTATCGGCTTCCAATAATTCGTAATATTGTTGTAATACTTCTTCACCCAATACACTTTCAACTGCCTGTAATTTTGTCAAACGTCCAGTTTTTATATTTAATTTAAATTTTTGAAAACATTTTTCAGCCATTAATCTTAATTTATCTGAGCTAATATTTGAATTATAATTAAATAATTTTAATAAAATAATCATTTCGCTTATATTTAAACCTTTATGTTTTTTAACAACATCAACAACATCAAATAAAAACGATATTTTCTCAACTGGTGTAGCGTCGAGACACGTGTAAAGCGTAAGGACAAGCTCGACGAAGTCAATCTGAAAAATATAAGCAAGTCAGTATGAATTAGAATTCAATTATTTAAACTGAAAACAGAAAAATTTTATCTTTGATTGTACGATAATCCAAAAGAATTGTATAATCGAGGTAAAGCTCTTTTGATTTAGAAATACTGTCTGTAAAAACTCCGTGACACTTACGTATCCATTGTTGTCTAGGTCGTGAACTAAAAATAGCCGCTGCCCCAATTGCCATGATTTGTCAACAGTGAGACCTAAAATAGATTTGGTTTAAAATTCTATTTAAAAAACAAGATCACCATTGCCTAAATATCCTTGGCTAAGAGTCTAGAAACATAAACTCGCGTTCTCTTCCATCACTACCGTGTATCCTCGTGTCCACATCGTCCGTCCATTGACAGATAGGATCCGAAAAGCTGCCTTCACACGGTCTGTTTATCACAACTGTCGTGATTCACTTCAAGCTTCAATCAAGACATGGACAGAATATAAGCAGGATAAACGCTACTGCTTAATAAATTTCGATCTATATTTTATCATTAAACGCCTGAATGTTTCTTGAAAATCATTCTTAAACTCATGAAAACTGAAATTATCTACGAAAATCATATGAAACTTCTCTTTTTTGCTTGAAAATTACAATCTTAGACACGCAAATTTAATTCTTTCTTTACTAAAATTTTAGTACATTTCCTATAATACTAACACAATTTTGGTACCATTAAAGCGATAACGTTCGTGAAAGCATTTTCATTTAATTTTCCTTCTGGTACGTGTAATGCGAAAATTTGATGTAATTTATATATTTCATTATCATTATAGCTGGTCACAAGTCGGAGCAGCATTAAATCGGCTTCTGATAAACGTTTTTGATGATGCCTAAAACTCGATGTTTCCTCAAATATCTCGTCAAAGTCCATTTTTGTTGCCGACAAAGAACGTTTACACGAATACGATTCATCCTGTTTCAATTTTGATTTTAGTTTATCCAGATGCAAATGTCCATCACCATTTAGCATTTTTATTTAACCTATTTTTTGAACAAACACCACAAATGATCGACAAAAGTAAACAAAAAAGCTTCCAATTAATTAGAAAATTATACTACGATAAATATTTAGAATTATATTCAAACTAACGATATGTTCAGAATTCGCGCTCACGCACTTTCTTTTTATTTAAGTTCAAGAAATTAGAATGTGTTCGAACGGATGAGCGGATCGGAAAACTTTTTCTATAGGTGTTAATAAACTTTTTAGAGTACTACATGCAGAAACGTACCTCCCAGAGCTGTACATAATTTTTCAATCAAAACTTTTTCATTTTTTACTTCAAATTTTAAGAAAATGCACTGTTACAAAATATAATTCTTCACAGGACACAATAACTGTTTATTGCTCTTGATATTTTTTCCGGGAGGGGCAATTGTCCCGCTGACTGCCCGCCAATGGCCGTTAATAGTCAGGATCACCATGTCTGAATAAAGTCCCATAGATAAAATCACTAATTAGTTTTAATCACAATTACGTAGTTAAGTACACTACAAGACAACACTACTCATTTCGGAAAAACGCTGAGCACCATTATACGAATTATAACGACATTATAAAAGTCGACTTTCTTAACAGCAATACGTTCAGTAATTGTTCACTAAACAAATGATGCAAGTTTTGTCTAATCTTAAATGAAATCTGCCTTCACCCGGAGATGTCGATCACTGATGAGAAAACGTTTTATCGACAGACAACGTATCTTGAAATTAACTAATACATGTAAAAGAAAAAAGGTATCATCAAATGATACGGTACTCACGTGACTCATTAAAAAACATTATAAAAAGACTATGTCGAATTCCTGTAACAACCACTAACACTTAATAAGCAGAAATATCTTAGATGAGTTGCAAGAATCCAAACTTGCACATTTCAAAATCTAATAACGAAAACACTGCAATAAAGAACTTAAGATATTCTTCAGTTTCTCTTCCTAGCAGTGTTCAATATATGTTCTTAAGACCACAAAGACAAAGATAAAAAAATGATTGAATAGTAGAAAGAGAAAAATGAAAACGACAAATGAGTGAATCTACATAGACTAGTTATGTACATAGTTGTGTATTGTTTTTATTGTAAACTATACTTGATGTTGATTACATATCATAATTGGAAGCGTCGGTTTTTGTTATTAAATAAAAATCAATAATTGTTGTTTGCATACAATTACCTTTACTGAATTATATTACAATAAACAATATGAGGGAGGGGAGAGCTTCAAAAACTAATAGGCTTTTTATGTTTATAAAACTGGTAGTGGCCTACAGTTTGTAACGTGTAAAAGTTAATCATTTAAAAGTAATTCAAGATATTGTTAAACGGATTAATACAACGTTATTTATTGTTACATCATTGTTACAAGAACTGAAGTTTATCTACATTTTTCCGCTCTACATTTGTATCTAAGAGTAATGACTCTTTATTATAGCTTTGAAAAGACTACAAAAACCAAATGCTTTCCACCCAACAGGTATTCCAGAAAAAAGTCAATGTGTAGTATTCAGCTTAATTTCTGTGATGCGTACTTTGCTTCTCCTTCTGTTATCTGTCACAGATGGTTGTGTTACTTTCGTTTGTTACAATCCAATGCTTTATTTTTCATGAAAATAATGAACATTAAAAAAGCAGAGTATAGAGTTATATAAAAGAACGGTCACATACAGAGATGATGTTTTGGTTAAAACGTTTTTTTTTTAAGAAAGAAACAACACACATAGTTGAGACGTGCGCACACACACAGACATATAGCATAAAAGGAAGAAAAAAACCAAAGTGAAGGTAAAAACGCTTGTTAAAGTGCGCTGTAAAATAAACAGTGTACGTGCTCTATGATATAATAAAAAAAGTAAATCAACATCTACCAGATAGTAACGCGTAGAATGCATACATACACAAACAAACAAACACAACGCACATCAAAAGAGAAAAAAAACATGTAAAGTTATTATAAACGGATCTTTGTCTACAAAACTAGATAGATATCAAATGACGTGAAGAGTAGTTAACACATTACGTTAATTAATCAAAAAAAACAAACAAACAAAACAAACATATAAATAAAAAAAGAGAGAAAGCTAATATACAGACAAAAGGATGACTTTTTTTTGTTAATGTTCATCGTGGTTTAAACTTGAGAAATATCCGTCCTATTATAAATTAGATTTTTTTTGTTCCGTACGATTATAACAGGAAGAAAGACTCGGATTCGAAGTGAGTAAAGTCACAATATATATGAATAAATAGACCTATTGTAAAAAACAAATTATAAACATCGTAAAATATTGTGAAAGAAAACTTTTAACAAACAAAAAACTTTTACTTTGTTCTGCGACACTGTTGTTTGTTTTCGTTATGGTTATCTAAAACGGTGATACACGTGTTTGTTGTTGTTGTTGTTGTGGACTTTTCTTTATGCTATTATTGTTATGATTAGTATTATTATCATTACGTAGTTTTTTTAACTCAACTTTAAGACGTTTTAAACCAATTTGAAAACCATTCATATTCGTAATAGCATTCTGAGCAGACATAACATTATCAAAGCTAACAAATCCTAAATAGAGATACGAACAATAAGAATATGGTAAAAAATATATTCTAGTCTCAACATAATCTATTTCAAGTGGACTTCATCATCGAAATCTTTTCATTTATTACTATGAGTAAACTATTATAAAGTCAAATATACTTGCTGGCAAAAAAAATCATCTTACCGAAACATTTGCTCCTGTTTGTCAATTTGTCAATAAAAACTTTGGCAGAAATAATTTGTCCGAAAGGTGCAAATGCTTGTGCTAAATCTGTGTCATTGTATTCTTGTGGTAAATGATAAATGAAAAGATTACATCCGTCTGGTCCTTTAAAGAAATTGGAAAAATAGTTTCTAGGCTTCTTTATAACAAAAGATAATTACCTTCAGTAGGTTTGCCAGCTACTTGTGATGCCAAATAAGACGGAGATTGAAAAATAGGAAATGCAGCTAAAAATAGAAACAATAATAATGAAACGGTCAATTTAAATTATTAATAGTGAAACAAAGTACGAAAGATATTATTTCCTTAAAAAAACTAGAAAAGAAAATTTAGCATCACAAATCAAAAGGTTATCAATTTTATCATGCCGTATGATTTGTAAAACTTACAGCAAGCATGGAGCCAATACGTTTGTCAAAGAATAATACGTTTATCAAATATTATTAGCACAGAAAAAACGGATTTAGATATCCTCTTCTATCAGTGATACAGTAAATTGTCATGTATCTACAAAACCTTTTGCATCCACATTCATAAAAAAAAAACTATTTTCAAAACAAAAAAAAGCAAAACAAAGCCCCCGCTAAACACACGCGCACAACAAAACCTCGATTGTCTAATATTTCACTCACCAGTTGATTTGTCTAGATATTTTTGATTACCTGAAATAACCAGGATTTTCTCATATACTTACGAATCAAATCATAGATCATAAAATTTTAAACATAGGTTTGTTTTGCTTACCAGGAGGAACTGGAGAATTTGTTGTTGGTGGACTTGAATGAATATTCGGTATAAGTCCTATAGATAAATTAACAAATTGATCACAGTTATTACAACTAAGTAGATGATTACTTACCGACATTATGGGATAGTTGTAATAATGCAGCCAGTCCTTGAAGATTTTGTGCAGTATCTTGACAAAAACAAAATAATAATGAAATATCCAACAACTATTATGGAAAGAGATCAATATTTGAATCTTACCACTTGCACCTCCATTTTGAGCGGGGCTAGTTCCATTTGGACAGAGCTGATGTTGAAAAGTTGACGCTGGTGGTAGGGGACCGTTGCTTGATGCTGTTACGGCTGCTGAATTATTTGGCCCATTTCCATTTATTGCCCCATTATTTGCATAATATAATGTTGAATCATTATAATTCGGTTGATTATTTGTATTTTGACGTGGTGAGTTCATTTGGTGTAATGGTCCACTTAAAGTATCTTGACCAGGTATGTTCAATGATTGAGTACTACCATACTGTGAACTCAGATCCATATTCGATGGACTACTGGCAATTCCAGCTGGTAATTGTTTATTACCATTTGAATTCAACATTTGTAATAAATTATTAAGAGCTGGAAAATTAATAGCTGAAAAAGACAAGATAAAAAACATATTTTTAAAAATGTCTCGACTTGGAAGTGGAGTTCTGTTACAGAAGCAGAACTTATAGCAAGACAAATTCATGCTGATAAGTCGGTCAGACTTTAAGAAAGAAGTCACCTAAAACCGATCACAATGATCTAATTTGATGCCTATTCAAGACTAACGTTTGCTTTTTACAATTTTCGCTTTAGTCTGGTTCAATAACAAATTATTTTTTCAGATCCTTTGAGGTTGACAATTCATACAAGCAACCGTATTGCTCATATTCACACTCACTCTCGATTTGTCAATGTTCGATTCTAACTAGTTTTACTCACCAGATCCATTATTTCCTAAGAATCCGTATTGCTTTAATAGTTGTTGAAGAAATACTAAATTTCCTATATTAAAAAAAGTAATTAGCTGTAGTAAACACTCTAACTATATGCAGTTACCTATATCAGGTATAAAATTATACGTATTCATTGGTGCTGGACTCATCTAAACAACAATACAATTGTTTGTTCGTTCTAACACTTTGGTTTCTCAAAACAACGAATACATACTAGTGTTGACGCAGCTGCCAACTGTTGCATTATTCCATTAGTATTTGTGAATTGTTGTTGCATTTTTTTTGTTTCTTTATCCTTTGGTGTATCTGCAAATTTGACAACTATTGGGGATGAACAGCCCTAAAATATAACAGAAAATGTTCTACATTTTAACTTGTTAGTTTGGGTATTTTTCTTCATTTGCCTCCATTGTTTGTGACTGATGCATGGACTTGATGGCATTTAAAGCACACTGTCGTTTTTGAAATGTGACGAAGGCACAACCTAGAAATAACGCAAAAAAAAGAATAAAAAGTCCGAAAAAAACAATATTTATTGAACAGATACGATAGAAAGACTACAGAGCTATCGGATACAAGAATTTAGTGTCAGATGAATTTTCTGGCAAACGTTTTTTTCTATGGATAAAACAACAATCTTTAATTTCGACACAGATCCTTAGAATATTGAACAGGTACCTCTGAAGAAAGATGCAGCAAGCTGTCCACTGTACAAAATGATTGGTCTCCGCTCAATAGACAGTACACACACACACAAACCTCTACTTTTTCCGTTTCCATCTCTGAGTATTGTACAATCTTCTATATTTCCATAGGGTAAAAATAAATTTCTTATACTTGATTCATCTAAATTTTTCGATATCATACCAATAAATAATTTTCGCTCTATAACAAAAAACAAAACAATTGTCATTCACACAAAAAAACATATCATTTATACAAACCATTTCTATTTTCCGTATCTGCAGGTTTCATTTGTATTGGATGATGCATCTAAAAAATAACAACAAAACAAATTAGAAAAAACAACAATAGCAAAAGAAAAAAAGCGAATGATCCTACTTACACCTTGCAGTGTTTTTAAGTTATGTAATGCGTTTTGTGCGTCAAGTGCTGCTTTTCTTGTATAAAATGTAACGAAACAACAGCCTTTACTATCCGAGGTATTTTTATCTCTTAAAATGTTCAATTGATAAACTTGTCCATATATTTCAAATATATCACGTAAATCATTTTCCGACATATTACGTGGAATTTGTCCAACAAACATTTTAATAGCATCGGGATCCGGTTCACGTTTATCGGTTGTAGAATTCATGCGGTAAAATTGTGCGAGAAAACAGAATAAAAAATTAAACTATTCGATAATAACAACTCATGCACGAAACAATAAATAATAATAATAATAACTTTTGGAGTTGAACATAACAGTACATTAAGATGTTTAGATAACGACAAGCAAAAAGAAATATAAACAAAGTAGACGGTAAACAAGAGAGAGTAACCAATATTCGAAATTAAATGTGAAAATTAATCAGGACATCATACTAAAGACCATCACCAAACAACACCACCGGACAATTGAACAGCAACAAACGAACGAGACTGAAACAAAACGAAGAAAAATGAAATCTGGTTGTTGGAAAAGAAAAAAATAAGCATAAACAGATATTTATCCAGTTCAGAGGTATCCACTATTTGAAACAATATAGTAATGTCTGCCAATTATATCTAAGGTCCGAAGATTTTAGCTAATTTCAGCCTTTCGACTCACCTTATTGTTACCTTCTAAATACTTTTGTATCATATTAATTGTAGTTAGAGATATGTCCTTACAGAATTCGGTAGATAGCGCTAGCAGTCGGTGAGAGATAATCGCATTGGCGGTAGAAATTTTGTTTATTCGACTATTGCTACTATATTTAAAGACACAGTTTTATTGAGACCAGTCAGCTTTAGTTTTAGTGTTTTGTTCCTTTAATTATTAACAGTAAGTCTCTCTCCAAAATCTGTTCACATAAACTGTGAATTCAACTCGAGAAACATACAAAAAGTTCAGCCAGTCAGTATTGCAGTTTCCATTCGGTATCACAAAATTTTTCCGCTACCTTTATATTTCTTTAACGTTCACTAGACGAAATTTTGAAACATTGCTTATTCCTTACCTTTGTACTCAAGGTTGTTTTCACTTCAATGGCATCAAAAGTCTTTGTGAAACAGATATTATATAAAGTTGATTTACTTTTAAATAATAGTATGAATAAGTTAAAAATCAACAAACAAAAACATACACCAAAAAATTGTATACAAAGACAAAAATAGCACAAATAAACCAAAAAAAGACGGTAGAAAAGAAGCACAATTAAATATTCATTGGTGTATATAGTATAGTCCCAATAACGGACCAGACTGTCAAAAGGAACATTAAAAAAAAACACCTCTCAAATTATTAAATTGAGTTTTTTTCATCATTATTATCATAAAGATCACAAACACTTTCATTCTGTTCCATTTGAAATTGATAATCAGCATTTTCAGGCAATTCACTCAATGGAATAAATGAATTGAGCGGCACTATAATAATCATCAATATTAAACTTTAAAGCAAAAACTCTCTTATGATTTAGTTCATCGGAAACTTTCAATTCATCTATTTAATTGATGCTGATAAATATATAAAAGCAAGGATACTGGAATCTAGCAGATTTTATCTTTCAAGTTGAAAATTATATCCAGAGGAAAGCAACGTTGGTAGGAGAACAAAGCTAGTTTTATGCTAATCGAAAAACATAGATGTGGATTACGAACCTGTCCAATCGAAGGAACGATCATAATGAGAACTCGACGTGATCTAAAGAACGAAATGTTGTTTGAAACAAGTAACTGTAGATAATAGTACAAACCTCCATCTCTTTTAAATCATGAACAATTCCATTCCCATAAGAATATTTTTGAATATCACGATTTAGAACTTTTAAACAAACTGGCTCTCTTTTACTTTGAATATGTAACTGATGCACGGAGCTGTTATCCTTCTGAAAACGAACGTAATATATCAAACAATAGTAAAGGAATGTATTGTGATGATAACCTTAATTTCGTTAATTTTTAACATTGTTCCAGTAGATGCTTCGGCAAGAAGAATCATGTCATCAATTTTATATGCTTGACAAAGGTCCTCGTGTGTAACATAAATTGAACTAAAAATATTTATCTTCAGTAAAATTTACTATTCTAAATATGATTTACATCGCGCTTACTTTTGTAATGTGACATCCGTTAATGTGTTTTCAATACTTTTTTCGATTAACCGAAACTTTTCTTCCCAAAATGCTAACTCATCTTCTAATTCTTGTAATTCAGTTTGTTTATGATTTAACCGTTGATAGGCTTCAACTGTATTATCACCAGATATTGCGCCCCTAACAAAAAATTGAACATCAAGAAAAGTTTGTTCACTACAAATGACAGTAGTACATACTTCCATCTGATTGTGTTTTTCGATTGTTTTTCTATAAGTCCAATACCTTCAAGAACATTAGTTATGTCGTATATACGACGCTTTTGTTTTGTAGCCAATGCATCGGCAACCTAAGATGATAGCGATGTCTAATAAAGATAAAAGGCAATGTTAAATACGTACATGTTTCAAATCGAGTATACCGTTTTTCGACTGACGTAGAAGAACCATAAAGCGTCTTGTTAATGTTCCAAGGCTTTTCTCTTGTCGACAGTAAGATCCACGTTTTTTAACTGTACCAAATCCAATTTCATCTTCTTCACAATTGAACATAAACGCACAAGATGATGAGCCATTGTCATTTAATATTTTTGTTTTATGAAGAGATTTCTGACCTAGTGAGGAAGATTTAGTATTATTACGGGTCATATTCTATCTAGAAATAGCAGTAAGATTATATCTAAATAAAGTCAAACAAGGTAAAGCTTCTTCTAAACAAATATGTGGAGACAGTTAGTTCAGTCTAGAACGTTTTGTTTAAAAGAAATAGTTGTTTCTTCTCGCTTAGTAAGACAGAAGTAGAATGATGAAAAAGCAAATAAACTTCGAATCAGCCAGTAACGAACTCATAACAATTTGCTATTTGATTTTCCACTATATTGCACTGTGAATGTCAGAAAAAAGATATTAATTCTCATAAGAAATAAAAAGCTTTAGCTATGAATGTTTGTACATTTTGATCTGCACAGTATTTCCAAGTACGATAAGGATTTTACCATCCTAAAAACTTTTTAGCTCATCTATCAAAATCGTTATTTTGTTCTCAAATTGCCTGCTGAAATTCAGATATTCCAATTTTAACTTGAAACAATCAAGAAGTCTCAATTTATATTTATAACTGTTAGGGAAATAACCTTTTCTCCTCTCTATAATGTAGAGTTAGAATAGGTCAACTTGTTTTGCTATTATGTTCGTCGATCGGCATTAGATCCCTAATTCGGTTCTTTCAAAATTAGAGGTGTGTTTCAAAAAGATTCTAAAATCTAGCTCAAAATTTAAGCATTATCTTGTTCCAGTTATATAGTGTCAGAGGGGATCCAGATAAATTTTTGAGATGGATATTGTCAGAAAATAAGTAAACATGTAGGATGTTTTAGACCTATTTGAAAAAAACAGATTAACTCATTTTTAAATCACATGAAGCACTATGATATCGAAAAAATACTTCGGGAGATGTCTTTAAAGTTTGAAAATAAATTATCAATCAGATTTACATCAGCAAATCCAAACTCCTAGATGGTTGGGAGATTTTAATCAATAGCGTTCATCATCTTTGTTTTTTAATGATCTTCTTTTTTTAGGTTCTGATGCGTTGCGGGTTTCTTTCTACAGAATATATAGTCAGATACTTATTGTTGCTTTTTTAAATCTATTTGCTCAAGAAAGACGACCTTTTTCAGATATTCAGTTTTATAAAAAAAATACATTCCTTAGCTGAATCGGCTATGCAGTTTTATCAGGGCTAGGCATACACCAGTTACAGTTTTTGGACGGTTAACTGTAACTGTTATAACTGTCATAACTGTAAAACTGTAACTGTCATAACTGTAACTGTCATAACTGTAAAACTAAATATATTTAGCTTATAACATGTGCGCAGCACATGTTCTTAGATTGCCCAATAAAGAAATAGATGTGGTTTTGTCGACTGAAATAATTATCTTCAAAGACGTAACTAACCTCTGCCAATTCTATAGAAAAGCTAAATATATGTCCTTTTTTTGTCTTACTCTGAAACCTATGCTAATAGTACAACGATAACTCATTCTGAACTATCTTCGGAACAATTATGATAGTTATAGTTTTACAGTTATGACAGTTACAGTTTTACAGTTAACTGTAACTGGTGCATGTCTAATCAGGGCTGAATTAGATCTCATTAAAATGTATGTTCTCATTCAGAGATGAAATTTCCGAGCAGCTCATTCAGCTCTGAATCTGGTGACGAAATCAGGACTGAGTTTTCCGAAAATTTCAGAGCTGATTTCTAAACTCTGAGAATCTTTTTTAGAATATTACAAAAATTTGACTATACACACGCTTACGAACAGTGTTAGAATGTATGGGCAGGCCGGGAGAGTTTTTTTAAGGGCGACAATAAATTTTCTATAGTGCATACACAAACGTGCTTCCTTTCATAATTTTTGTCCGTGCTAACACACTTTTTCCTTCATTTTTAAATTGTATATCAAATGTTTCGATCAAGATTTGTTCGTTCTTTATTTTGAACGTCCCACAGATACTTTGCTTCGAATATAATTCTTCCATGATATTTTTTTCCAGGAGGGACAATTGCTCTGCTGGCGGTCCGCCAATGTCAGTTTGTGTAGGAAAATATCGCTGTTAGTATCAAGTGTACTCAGCATCATGTGGTTACTTGAGTCAGCCCTGAAAGCACTGAGAAAGATGTTCAGTTCTGAAGCATTAAGCAAAAAAAGGACTAAGACTAAGACTATTTTATTTACGAAAAGTGAGAGTCATCAAAAAAGTAGAAAAGAACTTTTTGTAGAAAGTTATTATCGATTTTTTCGAGCTGATTCCGACTCTGATAAAACTACATAGCTGTTTCCTCTTTTCAGACCGAGCTGATCGTCAACTACTGTGTATGGATTCAGCCAAAAATACAGCTTTTCTTTCCGTACTAATCATACATTGTGAAACACGATGTTTCTCTACTTTAATCTTTGGACTATTCATTATAACGCAAGAACTGGAGTTTCTTATTTCTGTTCTGATTACTTCACTTACGCTCCCGTTTACAAATACCGCGAAATTTGAAAAGATTGCGAAAATCACACCGTTCATATTTCGTTCTATGCTATGAAGACTCTATGTGCGAGTAAATTATGTTCGCTTTTATGTCGGTCGTTGACCAATTGCGGTCAAAGAAATTCAATAATAACGCACTTCGGCATTTTCGCCAAAATATAACATCTGAAGTTCTATGTTCGTCTTCCATGGAAGTCGACCGATATAATCAGTTCTTTTCAACCAATCATGATTGATTGAAAGAAAAGAATTTAGCTATTACCCACCCACTAGTGTTTCAAATTATTATAGGCTTCATACAACAGAATAAAAGCGTAGGATGTGGTCCGCTATTTAAATGAAAGATACGCGTTGTCATTAATCTCAGAAAAAAGTACACGTTAGGTTTTGGGAGGATTTGAAGAAAAACAAGAACATTGCCTATTTCACCTTCGTGATTTTTACGTTATTTCTAATAGCTTTTCTAATAACTGACAGATGCAGTTAAAAGAAAGGAGTTTCTCACTGTAAAAGCTTGATCTCTACCCTGTTTCTAGTTGAGAAAAAGTGAAAAATTTAGTAATGAAGCGTGGAAATGTACTTCGCTTAAAATTCTTTATTGAATACACTGGTTATGTGAGTGTATTTGTTTTCTGTTACCAAGATAATTATAAAATTAGTTAATTTAAAGGTTTTCTCTAACGGTAGTAAATGCTCCGTGACATCTGATTTTGTAGGAGATATTTGGGGTCGTTCTAATTCCATAGAAGTCAGTAGAGCACAGGATAGCTTACATTATGTAATATAAATGCTAGCACTAGCCTACCTTGATTAGTTCTAATAACTTTCTTGGCTCTCATCCGCAGTTAGCTAGTCTAAGTCGTTGACATGAATAATTTTTAATTAGTCGAGTTAACCGTCAATGGTTAAGTGTAATTTATCCTGCTTTCCACATTGCTCATGCATCACTAGTTTTAAAATATTTTTTATTATGTTTTTTAGATGTCATCCATAAGCAGCGTGTCAGATAACACAATAAAACTTGATTATTTTGGTTCTCCATCATCAGTCGTCCATCCAAATCGTACTTATGATGGCGATACAAAGTCTGTTGGCTCGAAAACATCTCGAACATCAAAATTAACTTACAGTGAGTATCCTCAAGTACGTCCAACTAATCCGTTATATTCAAGTACATTTACTATTCGAACATTATCCTCTGGAATATCAAATGCAAGTAGTACAGCAACTGTGGTTGAAAGACGAAAAAAATTCGATCCAAGTGCACCAAAACTTCCAAGTGATTGGAGATGGTTTGCGGTTTTATGCATATTTTTATTTCCACCAATTGGTAAGTGAAATATCTTTATTACTGTCCTATACAATCAGTAAAGAAAGGAATGATTCACAAAACAATTTTGATCACGATTAAATGAAAGTATCCATGCATTCTGTAATTCTAAGCGGAGCCAATTTTCTTTAAAATCTGAGCGAACAACAGTATATTGGTAGGAGCCCATCAGATATAATCGTGTAATACACTAACAGTCTATAATAAACGTCATTAGATTATTAATTCATTTATTTTTTATCTAAAGATCTACGTTAATTTATTTGTTTTTTTAGGTTTAATTGCCTTTGGTTTAGCACGAAAAGCGCAAAAGAAATCTAAAGATGGTTTTATTGATGAATCGAACAAATTAAATAAACGTGCTCTTATTCTATGCATAATTAGTGTTATATTTGGTGTTGCTCTCATACTCGGACTTTTATTTGGTATGGATTCTTGGCCTCGTACAAACGGTTAATTACTGAACATCCTCTTTTTTTTCATCCGATTTATTTTTAGTTTCTGATAGGTTGTGGGTTTTTTTCTACAGAATGTGTCGTCAGATATTTATCGTTGCTGTTTTTTATATCTATTTGCTCAAGAAAGACGATCTTTTTCAGATATTCAGTTTTATAAAAAAAATACATTCCATTTTTTTTTGTTTTTTTATGTATTATAAATACAGTTTTGTGTTTTTTGTACATTATCTTATCGTTAGCACGTTAGTGAACGATCTGAAAACTTTTTTGTTTTTTCTGAACAATTTTGAACATAATTTTTAGATAGAAACTGCTAGTTTTATTTGGACATATGAATTAGGCGAGTTAAATTTGTAAAATAATATGCTCTAATTTCGCCATAAACTTTTTTTAATTATTTTATCTCTAATTCTTATTTTAATGGTAATAGAATAGCGTATGGATGTTTATGTATGCCTGTGTTTATAGTTCTCTTTTTTTTTTAAAGGTAGATTTACATTTTGTATGTTGTCTCTTTTTTTTTGTCTTATTTTTCTCTTTAAGTCCCTTTTATTGGACAATAAACGTGTTTTGGATTTTAAATCGATAAGAACATTTACTCATTTTTAATTTGCAAAAAACTTGAACCGTTTATTCTGAGGCAAAGTGCAAAACATTGTATTCTTAATAGCTATTGATCATTTATGTCTTTTTTTTCCAAGAAGATCACAGCACTGGTCGTGAAGAAATTTCACCATGATAAAGATTTGTTCTCTGAACATTAAATATTTTATTTTTTGAACGATAGTGCTGCTGTTGTTGTTGATTGGAAAAAGTAGTTTTATAAACGAATACCGTACAAAAAGAATTAAGTCGCTTAGAGGCCTTTATAATACAATAAAAATATTAGTCTATTAAATAGCTTCGTAACTCTTCAAATATTGGACTCTAAACTCGTTCAAATATTGGAATATCATCAATTTTCACTCTATACGAGTATGATTGTCGTCCATCATATACTTTTTCTGTTTGAATATCTTTCCATTGTCCGTGTGGAAAATAAATATCTATTTCATTCACATCTTTTTCAAGAACAGGTGCAACTAAAATATTATTACCAAGTAGATATTCTTTATCGATTTGTTGTGCTACGGAATCATATGAATCAACAAACCATAGAGGACGTATCATTGGATAACCATATTCTACACATTCATTAGCCATTTGAATTAATTCATTTTTATATTTCATACGTATACGTAAACATTTATGAGCAATTTGAATAACTTCATCATCATATGCCCAAGGTGGAAAAGAAAATTGAATACCGGGTAATAAAACGTTTACTTGCATCCATCGAATAAATAATTGACGATCAGGAAATTTTGTTTGTTTAATTGTTAAACCATAACCATTTCCTCCAACCTAGAATAAATGTGTCACATTTCATAATAATATAACTTTTTTTGACTTTAGTTAGACTAACCATATCTGGCAGAATAAATGGATATCCAAGTAAACCTAAGAGATGAGAGAATAACAAACAAATAGATACAGATTGATTATTGAGACTTCACTTATCTCTAAAAAGAATCAGCACACTATTTTACAAACCTAAATTAAAAACACTTGGTAATAACGATTTTAATCCGTTAGAGTATGTCCATGTAGAATCTTTATCAATAATTCGTACAAATATTGGTAATGTTTGTGTTGAATATCCCACTCGAACTTCTTGAATTCTTAATGTTGAATCTATTCTATAGGCTAATTTTGCATATAAATGTGGATATATTCCTAATGTAAATTTTGTATTATCAGTTTGTTCAACAATTTTATTACATGATGAATTATGAAATTTAGAAAATGGTGGTAGCCAATTAACTTCACCAGCATCAAATTTAAATGAATCAATACCATATTTATCTTGTAAATGTTTTAAATCTGCTTCATATTTTTGACATGTTAATTCATTTGTAAAATCTAATGAACCAGCTAAACCATTCCACCAGAGAGAAATTCCCGGTAATGCTGGTAATAAATTGTATATTTGTTTTATTTTAACAATTGGCCATAATAATTGAATAGATTTATAATAACTATTTTGTTCTAAATCATGTAGAACTACTTGTAATATTTGAAAACGTTCAGTTAATAAATTAATAATTGATGAAAATAAATCCATATTGATTAATAAACCTTTATACCACATTTGAATAAATAATTTTGTTGCTTTAATACTTAAAAATGGATGTATCCAAAATGTTACACGAAAATTCATTTGTTTTAATTGATCAATCATATTTTTTGGATCAGAAAATTTTCGTTTATCAAATTCAAATTGACCATAATGATTTGTCCAATCATCATCAATACATAATTGAGAATAGGGAAATTTTCTACGAACGATTTCTTTTGCATAATTAAGTATTTTATCTGTATTGATATTTTGTTTAAAATTTGCCCATGTTGACCATATGGGTTCGATAATCATTCGATGATCAGGTGTTCCTGTTGGTTTTCCTAAATAATGATTAATCACTGTCAAATGTAAATCACGCATATTAACATGTTGTAGTAGACGATATTGAAATGTATGACGAACAGATTTATTATTGACAGAAAGACGATAGGGTGTACGATATTTTGATAATAATTCAAGATGTGTATTTTGACTAACAAATAGTGGTGCCAGTGGATCAACTAATAATGCTATGCCCACAGAAGATAACCAATAACGTTCACAAACACCACCAAAATGTCCTTTATATGCATCGCCACAAAGACACGGTTTAAATTTTGTTTGATATTTATTAATAGGCCAATGGACGGATTTTTGAGTTGGACCACCGTACCAATATCCATTACTTAAAGTAAATTTATCATGAAATTTTTCTCGATTATTTTTAGCTGACCATGTTAAAATATATTCATGAACAAAATAAGCCATCTTTGTTTCATTACTAGAAGAAAAAGAAGGAAAAAAACAGAAATTATACATATTAATCTTGCAATTAACTATTTGAGACCATCTGTATTTTATTGACTTTTTTGTGTCGACTCGTGAATTTGTGAAATGACTACTATCTTAGAAATAACTTCCAGTCTGCTCAATGATGGAATATTGTGTAAAAATGTTCAAATTTAACTTTAATGTAAAATTTATTATAACTAATCTCTATGTAGTTCAATCGTACAGTAAAGCTCAAGTTGTATATTAACATTCTCACTTTGTCAATAATTTTTATTTTTTCACCTTTTTTGTTCAATATACTGATGTTCAATTGATAAAGAAATATCTGATGCAAAATGTAATTTTAAACTATTTTCATTCACAAATTCATGGGAGATAAATTTAAACTTTTCTTCATTTAAATATCCTAATAGAAAGTTTTCTTTATCAACTGAAGATGGTTTAATGTGAACAGTAATAAGACTTTTTTCATTTATATTTAATGTTAATGAATGAAATGAAATATTTTGTGCAATTATTGTTTCACGTTTTTGAACTTGACTTGGCCGTTGTTTTTGTTGTTGACGACGTCGTTTTAATACTGATCGATAATAAATATAGATAATAATGGATAAAATAATAAATAAACAAATAGAAAATATACATAGAATAACTGTTAAACGAAAGAAAATATAAAATAACCAACGAAGCCAACTTTCATTCATGGTTTGTAGAAATATCTCAGAATAATAGCAATAAAAATAATATAATTTTATTAACTTTGCCTTTATATTTTTTCTTTCGTCAAGTCATTTGTTGTGTGAATGAAAATGACTGCTTTTATCTTTTATCTTCTCATGTATTCTTTGATTGTTTATTCAGAATACACTAAAAAGAAACGGAGAACTACTGTAGAAGTCTAATCTCACAGAATGAAAGTTGTACTATAATTTGAAAAGATTGGTAACTACTCTGTAAAGAACTTGTTTGTCTCTTTTTATCTAAAAACTCGATCTTTCAGGTGGATAGTAGTGACTGGATTACTACTACTTCAATTAATAGACAAAAGATCATTTGATATCCTTACCATCTGGTAAAAAATCAATTGTGTTGAGGGACTTTTATGACGTATGTATTTGTTTGATGATCATAAGTGTTTGCTAGGAAGTATATATATTTCAATTATGAGAAAAAATAGTTGGTGAAGAATCTCTAAATATAGTACGGTTCAAGTCTTCATCCTCAAAAGTTTTTATGGCAATCTGAATGTGTTCAAGTTTTTTAAGTAAGTTTCTTTTTGTCGTGAAAAAATTTTTTTTTTATTTAATTCTTTCTATCATAAATTCGTAAGGAACACCGAAGAATAGGTTTAAACGTTTCTATGGTATAATTGAAGAATTTAATAACTACATCCTCGCTTCGCTCGTATTCAGTAGTGTTTGAACATAATATTACCCATGGGGAACTTTTGTCGAAGTTGGGGTCGTGCAGTTGCAACATCAAATGCGTGGTCACGTGTAGGGCTGTGACAGTTACCAGTTACTGTTACCACTGTTACTCGGTAACTGTAACTACTGAACAGTTGACGTTTTTGGTAACGGTAACGAGTAAGCAGTTACCGTACAAGTAACGGTAACTGTTCAGTATATCTTTCAAGAGTCAAATCTCTAAATATCTAGGTATCCAGGGTGAGGGTGAAAGTTCGTAGCCTCACCCTCACCCTGGATACCTAGATATTTACAGATTTGACTCTTGAAAGATATACTGAACAGTTACCGTTACTTGTACGGTAACTGCTTACCCGTTACCGTTACCAAAAACATCAACTGTTCAGCAGTTACAGTTACTGTAACGTTAATGGTAACTGTCACAGCCCTAGTCACGTGTGAACTTTCTATATTGTGACACGAGGTCACAAGCGAAAATTTTTTTTCGCATATATCCACACACCATTTTACGATGTTCACGTGCGACTACAGGTCATTTCATGATATTCACGAGTGTACATGTCGTTTTATATACTAAAATTTCCCTATGAGTAGTTTTATTGAAGATCTATGGTTAATTTCTGTAAGACAATTTGTCTACCTGTAAATGTCTTTAGTTTTACATAGATACGAATGTATTTTCTTAAGCGTAGTGTATCTGAAACTAATTTTTGATAGCAACAGAATACTAGACAGCTTTTGTAAATATAAATTGATATATAATCAGATATCTCGATGGTATAATCAAAGTTTCTGGATAAGGTAGGTTCATATAGTCATCAAAATCACATTCTAGAACCAAATAACTGTTTATAGTCAGTCGTGGAATTAGAAATAATTTTGTGTTTACTAGTGGCACGTCCTAAACAGAGATGAGCAGCTCCGACTCTTTCTCGCTTCAGTTCCGCTCCCGCTCCAGGCATTTTTGAGCCGCTCCGCTCCGACTCCGCGCCAACAAGAAAATTTCTGCACTCGCTCCGCCCCAACCAGTAAATTTTCGCTCCACCTCAGCTCTAACTCCACTCCAGCTCACTCCACCTCCACTCCGACTTCGCTCCAGCTAAAAATAGTTTTCATCTTACTGGAAAAGCACATTTCTCGCATTTCTTTGAAGTAGTTTTGCAATGATCTGCGGTTGCGGGGTTCATATTCTCTTTCACAGCATATACGGAAGATCAACACGAAAATTTTTATGTACAATAGTTTTAGACCGCAGTTTAATCTGCAACATGAAATAAGACTAGTGGAAATTGGGGAGCGTCGATTGGATTTGAATAGAGTCAACATAGCGAGTATGTTCTTAGAGAGTTGGCTGACATGGGATCGCCTGACACATCCCACCGGAAGAAAACACACGTTCCACAGAAGCGGATGTGAAAGGTACACAACTGCGACTGATTGTAAATACGACAAAGAAATATCGACTGTGATGAATAGTCAACGATAAGCTTTCCTCTGACTGATGGATCTATCATCGTTTACAGAACACGAAGGGGAAAATGGAGCTATTGGTGGAGCGCTAAAAGAAAGAGCCGCTCCGACTTCATGACTCTCATAAAAGGCTTACTCCAGCTCCGGTGATTTTCATCAACCGCTCCGCTCCAGGAGCGAAGCTAGCTTCGTGGAGCGGCCGCTCCGGAGTCGGAGCTGCTCATCTCTGGTCCTAAATGTTTTTCCATCCATAGTGTGTTGAAAACTGGTGTAGGTAGCGACCACTAGTGGTGGTTTATGACATAATGGCTGTGATTTTACTTTACCAAGTGATAACGGATAAAACTTATTACTTATCATCACTGAAACAGTTATAAATCTTGTTATTTTATTATTTATTACTTTTTCAAGTAATAAGTTTTTATCATTTTACTTATTACTAATAGTAAGAAAAATAATAAAAAGTAATAAGTAAAATGATAAAAACTTATTACTTGAAAAAGTAATAAATAATAAAATAACAAGATTTATAACTGTTTCACCGGTAATAAGTAAGAAAAGCTTAGTACTTTTACTAGTATAATTAGTAAAGTAATATCCCTTATGTGTTTTTCTGCTATTATTACATTTTTGTAATCTGCAATGAAACTACATGTGTACTGAAATTATCTCGCAATTAAGAAAGTTAAGAGAAATGTCGGAATATTGAAAAAATGAAGAATTAATTTTAATTTTTATCATATTTAAGGCTACAAGCGGATAAGGCTTTGTGCAAGCGAGAAAACAGATGGATCACTTTCATATGCCAATTTTTGTTTAATTACAAAAGTTTTAAAACCTTCAGTGGAGACTTAATCGATTTTATCTCGTTCTTAATGGTATGCTTGACTTAGAATAAATCTTTATGAATTTTTTAAAACTTTTGAAATAGTAAACTGCATCGAAAATTATTACGACGAGCAAAAAAGTAGTAATCCCATTTAGTTCTTGTTTCAACGAAAAATGAAAAGTTTAAAAAACTGAAAAAAGATATTTTTTGTATATGAGTTAAAATTACTTTCTATCGGCATGCCCAGTTCAAAACAGCATAGCATCCTAATGGAAAAAATGTCTTTTATATGGAAAAGAAGATATCGAAATAAAATTATGTTCAATTCAGTTTAAAGTTTTAACGAAATTATAAGATTTTATTCTAAGCCAAACATATCGTTAAAAACGGGATAAAATTGATTAAGTATAGAGTGAAGGTAGCAATTAGAAAAAAACTGACAGTTGAAAGATTAAAGCGACCCATTATATCTGACCCGCTCATTATACGATTAGTATTTAATCATAAAGATTAATTTTCTTAAAGTTTCATATCAAAATCGTATAAATGCGCCCGGTTTACAGATATAGAAACGAGAATTTTTTGAAAAATTGGACAAATTGCTGAATAAAGAAGAGATGATTTGTGTGATCGACAATACAAGTTTCTCCAGCATCAATCAACTTTCAAAACGCAACTGCCTTGAAATTTTGAAACTTAACTCAAAAGAAATTTATATTACTCTTTTCGAATCTGATAAGTAAAAGACTAGTGCACTTCAACATTTTTAAGTATTCTAAATAATCTAAGATGCATTAGAGTTCATCAATATAAGATATCCCAACCCAATGCCAATTCCATACTTCAACTTTTTTTTCATCAATAAATTCTGCATATTTATATTATTCTTCACTTGTGTGTATATGTGTGTGTGCTATAATAAAGTTTGTTTGTTTGCACCTGTACGTGTATGTGTCCAAAAAAATGAACAAAAAAAAAAGAAAAATGAAGCAGTTGTTGGAACACAAACAGAAAAAGATAAAGAGAGAAAAAAAAACAGAGAAAGAGATGAAATACAAAACAGAAGAAAAAAATATATATGTATATGTAAAGATGCTTAAAGCATCCGTGTGTGTGTGTTCTTAGTTTTCAAGAAGACAACAAACAAACAAACAAACAACAAAATTCCGTTACATATGAAACAACAAAAAAATTTAAAAACTCTCATTTTTCTCGTAGGTTGTTTTTATCTAATCCTCTTCATCATTGTAGAAATACTGAAGATAGAGAGAGAAAGAGAGAGTGCACGCACATGAATATTAAGTGAGAGAAAAAGAGAAAACAAACTGTACAAAAGCATTAAAATCAAAAGAGAAGTACGAACTTAAACATACAACAGACAAAGAATGATGTGACAGTGGTTGAAACAAAGTAAAGACGGGTATACTATATGAACCACACTGTTTAGCAAAAAAGAAATACGTAAATGAAGAAAAAGAGAAAAGGTCTAATTTGTCTGAGATTTTAAGAAATCTACAGTTGCGTAGGACTTGATGGCACCATACTGTCGTAATCTCCTTTCTTCTCGCGTCACTCTTGCAAGAATTAATTAAAAAGAACAAAATTAAATTAGAAATGTAAAGAAAAGAAAATAATTTGTTGTTGTACGATGAAATACGTTTCGTTTTTTTTATTCTATTTATAAATCATTAATAAATCAAACATATCTTCCATATATTTCGAAGAGACAAAGCGAGACTACATACACATAAATACACACGAATTTATGTGTCTAAGGATGTCTAATATGCGTGCGCTAAGAATCTGACACACAGACAGGAGGACGTAGACACACACAGGCCGTCCTTACCAGCGATTGAATAAGAGAAAAAAAATGATATAAACATTCGAAACAAATAAAATACACACACACACACAAACACACACACATACGAGCGCGCATTGAACGTTATCGTCATTAGTGCGAGAATATACTATATATACGGAGCGCAGATAATTGAACAAAGAAAATAATAAGTCAAATCGTTTTTTTGATCATCACCATCAACGTCATATTTTTCTTTCTGCGTTCTTTTGTGTGGGAAAAAATCGGGTATAGAACTGGACATGATAGTTGATAATAATATAGTAAAAGTTACTGATACATATACACAACAAAAAAACATTCTTTTTGCTGTTAGTGAGAGAGAAATCGAGAAAAATAAACGAAGGAGAGAGAAAGTTCATCAATACCATTATTCGTTCGTTGTTCATGATCAATGATCTTCTTTTTCTACCGGTGCATCTTCTGAACTATTCATTGCTTCCGTTTGATCCGTTGTTGATGACGATAAAATAGCATTCGTTGATGTTGGATTACCTCCATTAGTAGCCAGAGTCGCAGATGCGATGTTCGTTGATGATCCATGAACATTTGATGATGGAATAGAGACTGCTGCTGTGGATGACGATGTAACGACTTGCGTTTGATTACTGATACCACCACCACCAGCCACTGTAGGTGGACTATTATTTGAACGTGCAGTCGTTGGTTGTTGTGACGATGATTTGTCGTTGTTGCTCGCTGCTGTTCCTGCTTGAGATACAGTTGATGTTAATGATTGCATATGAGCAGGAATTAAACGGTTATTAAGAGAAGGATTAATGTTCAATTCTAAAAAAAATAAGCAACAATTGAACGTCATTTTTGTCAAATAAGAAGACGCACTAAGATTAATCTAGTCGTTCTTCTCTTTCTCAGTCTTGTGAGAAAACATAATGGACTTGATAAAATGGTACATTCAATCAGAGAAAACAAGATTAACTACAAACGTGAAACTTACCTTGTTGACTAAAATTAAACAATGGCGGCAACGGTCCATTTGGTAATCTTGTTTCTGGATCACGTAATTCATCGAAAAATGAATGTGCACAGGCATCTAAAGGTGTCAAACGTGTTGCTGGCGTATAATCTAATAATCGACATACAACATCAATTGCCATCGGGGGTGTACGATTTCGAAATACCTATGAATAAAAGTTATACGTAAACATTTCTTCACTTGTCAAATTCTCTCAGCAATTACTTTATGCCAAGGATGTGCTTTTATTTGCGGAAAACGAAATTCTTGATAATTTGGATTCATTTGTCTTATTTGTTCTCTACTAGGTGTACCAAGTACTTTAATTATTTCGACCAATTGATCGACGCCACTTTCACCAGGAAATATTGGTTGACCAAGTAAAAGTTCAGCAAAAACACAGCCAGATGACCAGACGTCTTTCAAATAGAAAAAAATTCCAACCGTGGGTGAATAATTTGAAGTTTTATTTTTTCTTTACCAATATAACATGTATAATCAATTGCACCAAATATCAATTCCGGTGCTCGATAATAACGTGAACATATATAAGAAACATTAGGTTCACCTTTAATCAATTGTTTTGCACTAAACACACACAAATAAACAGTGTGAGTATGATCACAGTACTCTTATACCTGCTTATATTACCTGCCAAAATCACACAGTTTTAATATAGATGTTTCCGGGTCGAGCAATAAATTTTGAGGTTTAATATCACGATGACAAATACCAAATGAGTGTATATAAGCCAATGCACGAAATAACTGATACATATATAGCTAAAAATATGACCATGAAATATTGAACATCATCGTTAACAAGCCTTTTGCTTTAGAGTGCCATGACTGTTCAGATATCGTAACTTTTACAATATTTAGATGATAAGAATCCGAGACGAAATCTTTCGTTTTTTTGCTTGAAAACATTCAAAATCTATTCATACAAGAACAAACTTAGAATTGTATAACACATACTTTGACATATAGTAAGGGAATAATTTGTTTTTGTTTTGTATAATGCCGTGCCACACGATAAACTGTTTCCGGTATGTATTCCAACACAAGGTTTAAATAAACCTCTTCTTTAAGCTAAAACCAACAAAGTAGCATATAAACTAAACTTTTATCAAGAACTAATTACAAACCTTATCACCAGATGAGAAAAAGAAATATTTCAGCTGTACAATATTTTGATGGTCGAGCCGTCTCATAATTTGCAATTCTCGATTCTGAACAGATAGGAAAAAGTGAGTTTTGAGTGTTGATATCGAGATCACTAAACATACTTTAAATCGTTTATCTTGTAAAACTTTTTTAATCGCCACATGTTCATTTGAATGAACCAATTTAGCTTGATAAACAACACCAAATGAACCGTTACCTATGACTTTTGTATCCGTGTATGAAATCTCTTCTGATATTTCAGCGCCTCTACCACGTGTAGCCACAACAGTGACCACCTTGAAATTATTGTTATCTGTACGGTCTGAAGCACAAACAAAATTAACAATAAGTAGTGTAAACATTAATTATTCTACTTACTATCAACCGCTTTTCGCGTCACTGTATTTGTTGTACTCATTGATAAGTTTTTTTCGATTCTCGTAATATGAAATGTGGTAATACACTAATAGAAAATACGACTATCTCGCTAGACTCAAATAAGATCACCAATGTTGTTTATTACTGTTTCTTTCTCATTGTAGCGATTAATGGTCAAGGGGGATGTATGTGTAAGAGACAGAGAAAAGAAATTAAGAGAACGAATCTAGAACAAAAAAACAAATTAAATATTCGGCTCGAAAAAGATGAGTCATTCGCAGAACATGTATGAGTGAGAATAGAATAATAACGAAATAGATAAAAAATGAGCAGTCTTCTTGGAAATAAATCTTTTTCTAAACAGTTGAGAGGGAGAGGGGGCGTCATTTCCCTCAGCATTTGAAAAATTTTGCATTTCGTCATCCAAATGGTTTTTATTTTGTTTAAAAAAGTAATCAATGACAAAGAAATTTGTTACGCCCCCTCTCGTCCGAGAAAATTTTCAAAATAACGTAGAAAATTTATTTACAATCCCATTCTGAGCAGATCTTTGTAGAAAATTGAAGAGACAAGAAATAGAACAAGCGTGTTTCCCAACTTATATAAAGAGGAACGTAAATCGTTTTGATCAAAAATAAGATCTATGAAACATTTTAGAAAATAGTCGAAAAAACTCATTGATAGCGAATAGAACTGCTTCCTGTAATCAGATGAGTTTTTGAACTACGGCAAACACAAAAAGCCTTCAAATAATGAAACAAGTAGAAAAAAATAAAATCTTAAACAGAGAAGATCATTATTCTCCAAATTACACGGAGAAATAAAACAAAAAAAAAACTGATGTACAAATTCTTTTGAAGAATGCGATCAACGCAATTTTTTTATCTAAGACTGGCTTTACTTGAATTTGTCGGATAAAATTGCCTTTTTGAGAAAAGTGATACATACATCCATATTTGTTTATGCTAATTATAAAATTAATATTTTTAGAAAGAAAACAGCAAGCGACATTAACGTCGATTAGCCGCTCGTGCAACAAAGCGTGGAACGTTTACATGACGTGCTTGTGACGTCGATGGTTGTGCATTTATTGCGTCCGTATTCGACGTTGTTACTGCCGATTGTGTTTCGGCTATTTTTAGTCCAATTCCACTATTCATAGCTTCCATGAGACGTTTAGTATCTTCCGAATTATTGTAAGGTTGTAAATTATATTGTTTTTCTGTTTTTTCTGTTGCTTCTTTTGTTTTCATAAACATATTCGTGATACTATGAATAACAGAATTTAATTCTTGAACACGGCGTTGTACATCATTTTGTGTTGTAATTGTTGTTGTTGGAGCATTTTTATTATTTATATTCATCAACTGTTTTTCTCTTTCTTCGATATCTGGGTGATTTTTTGTACGTAATAGTGTTGGCATAAAATCATGTGTAAATGTCGTTATACGACGCTCAGTCATCTGTTCTAATTGTGGATCTTTATCTTGGGATAAACACATTGGTATGATGCCATGTGAACGTAAGATAGGCAATTTATCTTTAATTGTGTTGCGAATTGTCGTTATTTGGCTAGATAAGACATTCATTTGATCTAATAAATTTGGCCATGATAAATCAATTGTGTCTCCACCGTTTGGGACACCACGTTGTTCGTATTCGATTAAAAAATTTGATAAAGACTGTTTTAAATCACGAACTTTATCTGTACACTGTTTTACAGCTTGATCAGCTTTGTCTGTATTCATTCTATGATCTGAAAAGAAATATTAGCAGAAGCTTCTATGGTGCAGTATCTAAACACTTTTTTTTAGTTCTATTTTGTAATTAAATATTCGAAAGTAAATAAAAATCAGCCAAATTTTCTTATTAAAGCCTTTTTTTTAATTAATCATGTGTTTTTATGTGTCTGCATATGTGCGGAAGGATGAAGGCAAAATTCGGCAGCCATGAATAGATTCTTAATAGTCAGTACCTCATTTGCATTTTATTTGACGAAATATGTTTACATTAGATTATGATAAAACTTTATGAATTAAATATAGGTGAAATTAATTATTTTTCTTCCGTTTAAATTGGTATGAAAAACCTGTCGAATCATTCGTGAATAATACAGAAGTTAGCGACATCTTACGAACAGATCGTTATGTCTCGAATCAATGAAGAATAATACATAAAACCTGAAACTTAAATGTGGTGAGTTGTTTCAGATTAGAAATGTAAGAAATAGATTTTTATCGCCACGGCATTTCTTGATAAACTTCAGATATTTCAGACTGAAGTTTGGATCGAGGAACGTAATGCTGAACATATCTCTTTATTTTCTATGTTCAATCATGTATAAAACCCTTTTAGAATTCAGTTCTTACCATGAAGAACAATTTAACAAAGAACAATAATTTTGAAGACGCCTGTCCGTCAAAATGCTGAATTTTTTTAAAAAATATAATGGATAATAGGAAAAGCGTCAATATTGCGTTGGAAAACATTAAGCTGAGATAAAATAAAAATATTTTAGTGAAAGGATTATCTAAACACGTTTATACAGTAATCATTAATATGTGCAAGGTAAGATCGACCGAACACTGAACTACTATCACAAATTAAAAATAAATGAAAGTATCAGTATGCTTATATAGCTTCCCCATTTTGCATTTTCGGTTGTCGTATACTCCCAAATTGAAGCAGGAAAGCTCTTTCAGTCAATAGAATACATAAAAAACAATTCATTCAATAGCTTATTGTTCAATAAATAATACATCGAAAACTCATTTTTTAATATGTCTTTGCGGTGAAGTGCCGCTTTTTCGACTACCCGTCGTTAATTGAGCATCTGAATTATAGGGATTTTCCGGTGCTTTAACCGATTTTGACAGATGTTGCTAAAAATATAAGAATAGTCATGATTGGATTTTCAATAATATAAGTCATATTCATATGCTGATGAGATCGCTGTGTTTATGAAATGTATTCCTTTTTTTCTCTTGCGTTCTGTCTATAGTATACGTATGTATATGTTCTGTTATGATAAAATTTTAAGAATTTGCCGGGACGGTCTGACTTACGACAGCCAAGAGGTAGGTATAACTAGCCCATAACATCCTTTCTCTTACTCGTTCTTTATATCTTCTTTCATAGTAATCTAATTCACTTTCGCCACCACGTCGTAATTGATTTTGAGCTTCTTGACCTATAAATAGAATCTGCAATTAAATAGTAATAATTTATCTTAGAACGTCTTGCGCACTGCTAGGATCGAGTGCGGCGTGTGTCCGTAATATCGGGTGATCTGCCGCTGTGATTGGTTGATTTAAAAATTCATCACTCGGTCGACCTAAATGCATTAATAGATATAGATCCTTAATAACTTTAACTCGGACCATAAAGATGAGTAAAGCGAACGAAACAAGCTGTTTTCGATATAACTTGTATGATTACCATACCTCTACCACTTTCATCTAATCGAAGATATCCTTCAGCCAATGAACTAAAGCCCGTCATTCCACCCATTGCTTTGTAAGGCGTAGCATACGATCCCGTTGGATGACCACGTTTTTCTCGCTCTTCTGCTGTCTCCACAAGTGTGAAATGCTTATTAGCTGCTGTGCCACAGCCACATGTGAATGGGGTACTGAAACCTGAACAAGCGCAGCCTAAAAGAGAAAAAACCTGTTATTGATAGATCGCCTCAACAGTGTATAATTATACCTTTTTTACATTTGTACGGTGGATTTGTAGAATGATGTTCTAAAGCATGTTTACATCTGCAATTAGGATCACTAGTGCCTGATGAATTTGCTGCGTAATCAAATGAAACACAGCGACAACCAGAGGCACGACATGGAAGAAGAATTGGACGATCATTTGGTATTTGTTGAAAATCAGTTTTGTGCTCAGTGAATCTTTTTTAACAATAGAAACGGTTCGTCATATATGTGATAAAAATTTCTCAATCACTAACTTACCTATGTCGACATAGACATTTGTGCTGTGGTCCGACTAGAATACAATCCATTCCCTCTGGATTCACCCACGATACGTATAAACGATTATGCAAACGCTAAGGGTATAAAAAATCTTGAATAATTAAATAATATGAGAGATCTATGATCTTTTACCATGGGCAAGACACGATTTTTGTACGCTTCAAATTCTTCGGGCGTAAACATTTGGCCTCCGTCATCGTCACCCACAATTCTAAATGTGTATAATTTATTGTTTTTTTCAAGTATATGTAAATAATAGAAGAAACTAATACATACGCTCGATATTCAAAATAAGCGTCCACATGAGCTGCAGCATTAGGAGGTGCTTGAATGTATTCACCGGGAGCTCTTCTATTTGCCATCAATTTATTTTCTTATTCTATCTCAAATATCATATGTGAAAAAACAATAAATAGTATGGTTTAATTTAGTAGTAGATCTGACATATTAGGAAAAACAACAATAGGTTCATACCATGTATTCTTTTGAATAGATTAAAAGCGTTAGCAATTTCACTAAAAAATTGTAGTAAATCAAAATCACTAGAAATTCAAAGAAAGCTTGGATAAAAAGGATATTATCTAATAGGATCTAAAATTTTCGAGTTTTTGGCTAGTTTGAAGGCTTTCAGCTGGAAACATCTTTACTTACAATTTTAAATCTATAAATTTTATTCGTCATAAGAGAATTTTAATAGAAAACCTTTTCTAGGAGAACCATGTAATTTTAGATTATGCCGTTCAGTGCTAAGAACAAAACATTTTTCGAAGACTTTCAAAGGTGGCTTCAACATATAAGATGATTTTTTTATAGTGCAGGAAACTACGTACCATCTTCCTAGAAAGTCAGAAATCTCCCATTAAAATCTCAAGACGATGAAAATTGAGGTAGCTTTTGGTGATGAGGACTGCTGTTTAAATGGGGCTCTGGTTGCTTTTTCTCTTCGTTTCGCGTTAAAAATCGCGATTTTGACAGGAAATAGGTAAATTGAAGCGGGATTACATTACATCTTGGTGACTTTCTCATGCACCGAACATCTCACAATCTTGAAATAGAAACTTTTTTTTTATTCGAATGCTGCACTGATGTTTCAATAAAAGCAAATCAACTGTGCGATCTCAAACAATTTTCTAAAAATATTTCGATCCCACAATTTCAACAAAGAAACGATAGCCTAATCAAAATAATTTTTTTTTCATGTAGAGAACAATTTTTTTCACCTTTTCCCTATTCAGGTGACATAAAAAAATAAGCTATTGAGTACAAAACTTTCTTTTCTTTTTAAACATCGAATAATTCCCTAACTGTCTCCGCCCGACTGTGTATAAAGAATTCTTATATCTTCCGTTTACTTGGAAGTAACTGGTGGAGAAAAGTAATATCCGAGGGTTTTTTATCAAATACTTTGATACGGAAGGTCTAGTGGAACAAGAAAACATGAATAGAGAAACCAGAAAATCTTTCTTGCAGAAGGTCTATGACTACAGTTTTTGACTAAAGTGAAATTTAATTTTTCGTACGAGCACTAGTCTCGCTTTTCTAGACCACTGCTGTGCTAGTCGTCTATAAGTCAAAGTCTTTAACACGAATATTGCGCGAAAAAGCAATTTTTTTCTCGTCACTAATACCATTTGTTATATGTGATTTTTTTTCTATTGAAAAACTAAATAAATAAGAAAGAAAAATATTTAGCTCGTACGAAAAATATTATCTCTCTGGTTTTGAGTTATTCTAAAAAAAATGAGCTTCTCGATTTCACTGCCTTTTTTCCAATTTTAAGAACTTTCTTTCTAAATATTTTACAATTGGCAACTCTGGAAACGTTTCTCCCTTGTAAATAGACATGTCAGTTGTTCTTGAGTACAGAAGATGCGCAATAAGATGTCTACCATCATGCCAGGTTTTCATTCGCGTTACTACGTGAATCAGAGGCTATAGAGGTCACACACGTATACGACTATAATAAAGACAACCGACTTTTTAAAAAAATGCCTAGCTGTGATTGGACAAATGGTATCAAACAAAACGAACGGAATGCATAACATATTTCAACATATGTGTGATAAAAATTGTTTTCTGAGGATAGAATTCTGAATTTTTTATCAGTCAAGTAGTTTGTGATAGGTATCTGATAGAAGTGATAGAATTTATCATGAAACAGAGTTTCTGAAACTGTCTCTCAACCAAAAGGCGCTAGTTTATATTTTTATTTTCTGCGTATTTTTTGACCAGACTTGACTTGGGAGAAAAAATTTCTCACATCAACTTGACATGAAAATTTTTTTAATGACTTGTCCAACTCTGATCACTGTACTAGAGGAAAGTTTGAAGTTATATCTGGCAAAATTAGTCGGATATCTGCTTCATCTTCTTGTACCCTCTGATAAAATGTGCACGTATGAGTTGTTTTTACCAGAGTAAATTCAGAAAAGGAATGCTGTAGTTGGAATTTTACAAACAATTTTCGTGAAGAAAGATCGTATCATTCAGTTTGTAGATGTATAAAAGATATGGGTGCAATCGTTGGAAAAGGACGTCGGGCACTTCGTATGTATAACATTGAGAACCGTGTTGAAAAATTGATTAGTAAAGATATTAAAGAGAAACCAGCCATGTCGCCAAGATTTCCAACAGAAGAAAGGTATCTTAGCGAAAGTAGGCTATTATGTACATCATTACAGTTTTCTGTTCTATTTACACAGCTTTATGTAATTCTAGCAGTTTTACCAGAAGCAATTCATGAAAAAAATGAACAATTATTAGAGAATTTAAAAGATGTCAAAGTTTATTCGAGTGGTGATACAACAGATTTATTTCAACGTCAATTAAATGAAACTCGACATGCGCACCGTCATTACTCTGACACAAAGTCACAATTAAAATCAGTTATGAATAAAGAAGAAGACCCATTTGGTTACATTGAACCACTTCAAATTCCTACTGGTCACATAACAATTCGTCAGTTTCTCACCTATTTACAACAACGCGTTGATAAACCGGACGAGTTTAATGTTGAACATTTTTCAAATATGTATAAACTGAAACCGTCATTAGCTGAAAACTTACTTCGTTATCATTATTTACTAATTCGACAAGAAATTACGAGACCACCAGTAGAACCCAAAATTCGAATCTATGATGCTCTAGGTAATATAGCAGACATTGAAGATGAAGCACACAAAAAATTACCAAGTTCACAAAAAAATGAATTTATTAATTAACCAATTTTCTTTATATGCTTAGACGCCTAGTTTTTACGTACATTTATTGTTCTGTAGGAAAATTGTTTTTTTTTTAACATTTACAGTATAGATCTCTTTCACAAACTAAACTGGAAAAATGAAGAAAAAGCACCAGTTTTATACAATTGATCTAGATCATATTAAACATTTGGTTTGTACTGAGAAATGATTGGATTCTTTAAAGCAGTTATTTTTTTCTTTGAAAGAATGAAGAACATCTGATTTAACTTCGCTCGTATACAATAATCGGTAAAAGATGCTCTTCATTTAAATAATTAATCGAATGAGGGAGGAAAAGGGAGATGAGTCTATCTCATGTGCTCATTCAAATGTTCGTTTACTTTGATTTAAAGAAAATTCAATTCCTAAATTAACTTTTTTAATCCATGATTTTTTCGTAAACGCTGTTGCTTCAATCATACTTTGCAGAGCGAGATCAGACAATGATAAAGTTGAAGAACTTTCCCAATCACCAATCAGTTCATGTCGTATTTTATCATCTGATCTCAACACAAATCGATAATCAATCTTTTTTGCCTCTCGAGGTAGCAGTAATTTCACCTCCTTTACTTCCGGTAATATCGATGTTCGATTTTTGTGCTTTTTTCGTGCAACAACCTTCTTTTTCGTTTTCTCAAGTTCTTTTTGTTTATTGTTGATTATTCGTGTTCTTGGAGCAGTACTTTCCGCTTCTAATTTACGTTTCTTCTTCTCAGCAAGTAAACTGGCAATATTTGGATCAACTGGTGCTGTTTGAACGGCAGCAGTACTTGCTCGCTGAGTATGCCACTCATTTTCACGTTGTTTTACATTTGCCCATTCATTTCCGCTTAGATGTCTTAGTGTGCGACCATCTTTATCCGGTTTGTACATCATTTCTTTGATTAAACGAAAACGATTAGTAAATAAACGTATTCGTATTGGAATATAGGCTGATTCAGTTGACGATTGTGCAGATGATCGAATATCTTTAGTAGGAGAAAATATTGTTATCCTTGAATTTGACCGTGGTTTACTCGATGCAGTTTTCTACAAAAAAAATAGAGCAGACAAAATTTTTTATTAAAATGATTTGACATTTTTCATATTTGAAATGGAAAATATATTTATTAACTGAATACCTGCTTTCGATCTTGATCTGGTGTATTATGCGGTATAATCGATTGCATTGAAATTTGTGCATTAACATCATCCATAATCGATAATATGTGATCTTCCTCTTCCAAAATTGTATTATGTTGTTCACCTGTTCCATCGCTAATAAAACCAACTTCGATTAGATTAATAACATTGCGAAGTAATAATGTTTCTAATCGAAATATTCCCGACACTTTATTCCAAAGTTTTCTACCAGTTGTTTTTCCTGAATAGAGTGTGTTTGTATTGCCTGTTCGACTACCTGGACGTTGTTGGCCAGCAATTTTGGTATATAAAGTATTTAAAACGTTGAAACTGAAAATAGCTATACAAATTCAGACTAAAAATACTTTGAAACAGGTGTTTTAGAATTTAATTTTAAACATCGAAGCATTTAGCGATTCAATTCTGTTACTTCCCAAACTCCGCACACTTTTAATTAATTTCAAATTAAGATCGAAGAATCTTAGCGGTAGATGGGTGAAAGTGTGCAGAATATAACAGGAAACTATTCAATTTCTCATATTTTTCAAAGATTTAAATGCTTTGGTTGACATTCTAGACATGTGTATAGCTAACTAAGTTTTGTGTTTTTACCTTTTCAAATGATTTTCCATTTGTTTTGCTTTTAATTTTTCATGGTCATCTATAAAATAGATAGTACGTGCTTTTTCTTTTGCATATTCGGCTGTTGAATAAAAATCGCAAAAATCATTGTTGTATCCATCTATTAATAATTTATAACCTAATAGACCACTAACATTAATTGGCCTTTTTTTCAATGAACTAAATTGTGATCCTTTTCTTAAATAACATTTTTCTCTAGCACGATCAGCCCATGATTTTAATGCATACATTTGTTTACTTGTTATTGTCACATTTTTAGATAATTTAATACCACCAAATTGTTTAGTAAGAATAAATAAGGCTATTTCACGATGTTTTGATTGTAGAACAGGATCTGATTTCTGTTGTCGTAATGCTAACCGCCACGGAGAAATTCCATAACCATCGGTTTTTTGAAGAATAGTTGATTGTACGCTACCGAACAATAAAACAATACCAACTTGAACACTTTCAATTGCCTCATGGATAGGACCTTAAAAATAATTAATATTGACAAATTTTTTCTTAAATGATTATACATTTATACAAACATCGAAAATAGTCTGGATGTTTTGATAGTGATGCACACCATTGACGAGACGGATGATGACCTACGGGTTTATCAGCTCTTGCACCAATATTAATCAATGCTCGCGCCTATAAAAATAATGACTAAAAAAAATAGAAAAAACAGTGATATTAACGAACCAAATCAACGTTGCCATAATGAGCTGAGATATATAAGGCAACTTGAAGCATATACTGTTTAACAAGTTCATCATGACTCAATAATGTTAATACGGCTTTTGTATAACCTATAAATATAATAAATATATTTACTATGATAAAATTATTCGAAAGTTAAATATACCTTTAATAGCATAACTATAAAAATCACTCCATCCTACCCAAGTTTGAATGGTGAGTGTTGAACGAGGTTCTAAACACGAAAAGAAATATAATAGGAGAATATAGAAAAATTATATCATCTATTTGATTATTTTTTTAATTAATAACCTATGTCATATGAAGATAGTGTAAAATGATCAAATAATTCATTGTTATTATCCACTACTAGGCGAAATGCCGATAATGGCAGACCAGTTTTTCTACTAGCAATAATTCTCATTTGAATTATCGTTGTATCAATTGGATGAAGGTTATCATCATATATGTCAAACATTTCACCTCTTATCGGTAAAAAAAATCGATAATTTGGTATCTAAGAAGAAGACAAAGAGAATTAAAAAAAAGGTGTATTTATAATCTAATTTATGTGTGTTTACTTTATCTTCTCGTATAGTACATTTAACTGTTGCACCAGAGTCTATGCTTAAATCATCTATATACCATTCTTCTTTCAATGGTGTATTATCGTATAATAATACTAAACGTCTATTTGTTTTTTCACTACAATTTGATTCAAAATGAAAACGATGTTCTAACCATCTTAATAAATCAGCAACAGTAGAGCCTTGTTTACCATTGTAAATCACTCGTTCACCTGTTGTTGTAAACTGAATAAGAAAATACATTTTAATCAACAAAACGGTTATCCAAGTATGGAGCACGATTTCTATTGTTTTATATCAAATAATAAGAAGAAAAAGGCAACTTTTTTTTTTCATTTTAGATCTCTCACCATAATAAATAGGAGAAAGAAAATTTATGAATTTAAATGCGAAAACATGTAAATTTCTTTTACTTTTAAGGTTTCATTAGCATGCTATCATTCATTATTTTATTTAGGTTCGCGAATATTCAATTAATAACTCTAACATTGGGAAAGTTACTAAGAACTTAATTAGATACTTAAAAGGGCATCAATAGGATTATTTAGTAATAAATCAAGACACCTAATTTAGTGATACTATTGCATTCAATATATTTTATATCATAAATTCAATTGTTTATTTTCGAAAGAAGATTATTGAATATCAATAGTATTAAAAGTATCCAGCAACTTTTCAAAGAATGTATAGTACAAGTCAAGGTCCAGAATCGGACTCTCAAAAATATGAAATTTCTCTTCGTTCTTCAAAACTCGTTCGACTTCTATCACAATAGTATAGACTAGATATTCAAACACTGTTAGTAAATGGTAAATTAACGTGATTAAAAAACGTAATAGTTGTTATTGTTAAGATACTAACAGATTCACACTCAATCTTGGAATAATCTTAGATAAAGTATGGCTCCCATTTAAATGCTAAGTAGTTTTTATTAAATTCTAAGTAAAAAGTAATTTTTTTCTAAGTAATTTATTAAAAATAATTATATCTTTTGAGAAACAAGCAGAAATATGGTTTAATGGCTCACTCTCATACTCTCCACGCATCCCCCTCACCGCCCCCAGTCACACAAAAATATAGCTTACTAAAGTAGAAATTAACTTAACATTTAATAAAAATTACTTAGCAAAAAAATAGTAGTCATAAAGTATAACCTATTCTTAATAAGATCTTATTAAGCTCTTAACAAATTTTATCAAATCTTAGAATTTTTGAATCTCATGATTGTAGTAAGATTTGTCTAAGTTCTTAGTAAAATTCGAGTGAGTTTCTCACTACGGAAGATACTGCCGTTAAAGTTGTACTGTTTTGGTAGAAGAAAGTTGTTTTCTTCAATGAAAGCATTTTGTTGAGGTAAATGTTTCTAAATAATAAATACTCTGTATTAAATATACATTTCCTATTTTGTGATGTTAAACGAAGAAATTATTAAAAAAAAAGCGATAAATATGAAATAGTGATAACTTTTATGTTTAGGAAAAAGTCATCATAGTGGAGAAAAAAATGTGTTCATATTTCCCTTCATTTTTTGAGTGAACAGTAGTTCTTAGCTTATGAATCGTTCAACGAATCGATCGAGAAAAAAACAGGCGAGAAAAACATTCACAATCTCAAAAACACGCATAGTGGTAGATATGTATATATCTCATGATCACAATAAGTAGAAAAAAAAAACTAGTACAGATTAAATTGAATCTTTCTAATTATGAGGGTGAAATAATGACGGAAACAAGTCAGTCAATGAGAGGAAGAAAAAATGGTTGATGAATGAATAGATCATCAATTTTGAGTAGACATCAAGCATTAGAAAAAGAGAGTGGAAAAGGAGATTAATTTTTAACACATTCAAGATTGTCATAATACATACACAATAAGGAATATTTATTAGAAAAATATATGATCAATAGAGTTTTGTTAACTTATACCTTGACATGGATACCCCCACGGCAAAGTTGACGTATTATCCAAAAAAACCGATTTTGAACTGATTTTTCAAAAAAAAAATTTTTGGACTAGTGTTCTACTGTAGTTATTCATCCTATAGCTGACTTCAAGCGCTGCCGCCTACGCAAAATTTCAATGAAAAATATTATTTCAGCGATATTACGTTAGCAGCAACAAGATTTAAAGATCATGACCTGTATGGTTCAGTGGTATAAAATAAATACTTTAAAGCGATATGTATTGGCAGTTGAACATTCACAAATTACATTTGAAGGTATATCACTGTCGATTACTAATTTCTTCAGATTAATGGTGACGCTCCGCTACTAAAACTTTTTGCCACAACTTAAGTACCGAATTCGAAAAAGTAATTGATTTACAAAAAAAGCAAAGAAATTGTTTCATTTCGTTTTTTTGGAATGTGTAAGTTCAATGATGTATAAGACCAGTTTTCGATTAAAGTCAGCATGCGTTTTAATACATCATAATTTCACTATTTTTCATATAGAACAAAAAGTCTTACCACGTAAACGACTCTAGTGAGATTGTTTATGAAGACCTTGCGTTAAGAAATGTCACAAGACAATAGAATCTTTAATTTTTTATTTAAGATCGCGACCAAAATCGTTTTTCAATATCGGCAGTGAATAATTCTCTTTACATTTTTTTTCTGTATATGACAATCAGCCATAACCATCAGATATGCGATAATATATAATCATAGGCTCCTCCTTAGACAATGTTCAAAAAGGAAAAAAGATTCGACGCTATACTACGTATGAAAATATTCGCCCTTTTTTGCACAAACAAGAGTGTAAAACAAAACGGTGATTCAAGAACTTCCAAGGTTTTAAGTACAACAATCAACCACGCAGGATTTCAATACAGATTTTATTACAAGACGTCAACAAATTTCAAGGTCTACATCTAAGGCTCTTAAAATTCCTTTAACTTCTTACGTTTTTTCACTAAGAATTTACTTAAAAAGTCCAAGAAGTCCAGATCTTGATTCAGGAAGTTTTACTAAGTTATATTAACAAGATTTTCGAGACACGGCTCATTTGCCTCTCGCCCTGCGAAAATTATGGTGCCATCACTGCTTTAGATATGTCTCTTTTAATATGATTATCAAGCGCCCAACTTCAAACACAGAATTCATTTGGTTTTTACTACCTTTTATGTTTCAGCCAAAAAGAAAGTTTTTTTAATTTCATTTTCTAGCTCGATTGCAAAGTTGTGCATTGTGATTTTTTTGAATGTATGTCAACCACATTTAAAAGCAAAGGATCTTAAAGAAAATATGATTATATTTTTACGTAAGATGAAAAGGATGTTTAAATAACGATAAATATAAATATATAGAGATAGATATTTATATTATTAATCATGAAAGAGAGAAATGTTTATGACGGTTTCTCGTATTCTCTTTTCTGTGTTTTGTGTTTTTATGTACTTCAACGTATCTACCATATATATATATATATATATATATATGTCGTCTTAGATGTGGTTATATGATTAATCATCACACCCTGGATGCTGACTGACAAATAATTATAGGAAATATGAAAAATTAAATTAAATTATCGGCAATCGTTTGAAACCAAGAAGAGAAAACCTGTTTTTTTTCCTCTTAATACTTCATTGTTCAATAAGTCTACTACTAATATAGCATGATAGAACATAAAAGGAAAAAAGAACATTTCTTATTGAAAAACAAACTTTTGAACATAAGTGCTCATTTTTTTATTCTATCTGAACAGCAACTGACACGCACACATTTAACATGAAATTTTAAGACAATAATAACAATAACAACAACAACAACAAAAATATTTAAAACCGGTAAAGTCATTTGCACAACGCTTTGCCAGAGTTCGCGATTTTTCTTATTAGATAATGACTTACTATACTTTATAAACGTATGGTCGTCTATGTCTCAATAACAAATGAATGATCTCAACAACCATAGTAGCTAATTTAAATTTTATATACCTATAGCTCTTACTAAATGCTGAACAGTCACTTCAGACACAAAAAAATTTCATAAATCAAGGTAAGAATCTTATCCGACACTGATTAACTCTTTATACAAGATTTACTAAGAAAATTTTAGAATTCCTTGAGGATCGCATAAAAATCTTATTAAAATTTCATAAGTTCCTAAGAAATCAGTAAGATTGGTCACTAAACTTCATATCCAAATTTTATTCAATTCTTATGGGATCTTAAAAGACTGTGTTCTGGTTTTTCTATTTTTGCACAATTTAGAAGTCGGACAAGCATCTTATCTGTACCTGGATAGATACGTATAGAGTACTGTTATATAAGTCATCATCATATCATTTTCTTTTCAGTAAAATGTTAATAATTTCCGATCCAAGGATGAGGAGCACTTTGGCTTTGCACCAAAATGTGGTTCTGAATTTCCTCTATTAATGGTAATATGTTGACTAATAATGATTACCGAGATACAGTTGTCTTGGGTTGCTTGGTCAATTTTGAAATTCGAGAAACTTTCAAAAAACCTCATAACTGGACATAAAAACATAATTTTAGCTTTACAGTTCCATCAAATACTCTACAGCGTTTGAAGATTATTCATGCAAAGTTTATAGATTAACTATTGTATAGTACTTAGCTTGCGTAATGAAGCCGATACTTGCCTTTTTTCAGAGATAAATTTATTTGTAAGTACGTGTCTAAGTACTTGACTGGTTCAATGCAAGTAAATTTATTTAAACTTCAGCCAAGTACTTCCCTAGTAAAAATCTTAGACACTTCTTAAAATTATCTTACTAAGATCTAATAAGATCTTATCCTTTAAGATTTTGATAAGATAATCTAAGATCTTATCGTTCAAGATCTTAATAAGATTTAATGACTCTATTTTCATTCACTCCTTTGTTTTGCTACGGTTGTTTTGCTAAATTTTCAGTGAATTTCGAATGAATATTATTTAAAAAACGTTATTGTTCTTACTATTAAGATTCTAACACTTTTTTATCCAATCTTGAAAAAGTCTCAGACAGTATAATCTTAGTAAGATCTTAGAAAAATCGTATAAAATCTTAGAATTTTCCGGTCTCACGACCTTAGTAAGATTTGTTTAAGATCCTAGACAAATGTAAGCGAAATCTTACTAATATCTTAACAAGATTTTTCTAAGGTCTTAGTAAGATTCGAGTAAGTTTTTCACTAGGATTATTCCACTTGTCTTTATTCTGTATGTATTGTTGCATGCATGACTACTAAATTTGTTCAACTCAGTAGAAATATCTGAATTTATTTTCTAAGTTTATACTGACTGAAATTGTGCTGTTTATATGAGGTGCCCCTAATTCGAAATTCGATCACTATTTTATTTTCGTCTTATTCATACATCATTCGATAGAGCTCGACGAGCTGATTAAGAATAACTAGGTTTTAACTTTAAAAACACCGGGTTTTGATTTTCTCAAAATCAGAGCGAAAAAGTCAGCATTCTGGTCGTAATTCTTAGTTTTCTACAACAGAGCTCAACTTTTATGCAGAATCAGGATCAAAAACTAAGTCGACTAATGTGTATTTCTATCTTGTTCCACTACTTTAGTTTTTGTCGAATTTCACGTTGAAAAATTATCGAGATTTTCACCAAAAAATGAAAATCAAGTAAAATTTTCAAAACACACATCAGTCGACTCAGTTTTGATCCTGATTCTGAATATGATATTTTTATTGCTTAAAAGTTGAGTTCTGAGGGAGAAAATTGAGAACCACGAGCAAAATTCTGGCTTTTTCACTCTGATTTAGAAAAAATGAATTTTTTCTGCAACTGAAATAAATTTCAAAAAACGCTCTCCTAATTATTTTTGCCCATGCAAAGGCGAATCGATTTTCTAAATTTAAGCCCCTTCTAGTATTTTCAAATTTTTTTTTGAAAAAATTCAGATCTTTTGTAGGTTTTTCACCAGTCTAAACCGATTTCTGGACCGACTGGTCTAGTTCGTTTCACTGTTTTGGACCAGCTGGCCTGATCCGGCCTCTTATTTTTAGACCGGTTAGAACTCTGCTCTGCAGTGTTAATTATTACTTTCTTTTTATTTTTTAGATCAATTAACTCAATCAATGTCTCTCTTCAACCAATATATGTTAAATAATCAATGGTCATCTTTATTAGCAACAAATGGTTTATATTACGAATTAGTATTATTATTGTTCAATTCATTTCTAATTTCGTCTATTCAAGAGTTGATTTTTATAACAGTTCTTATTCAACAGAGGAAATGAGCAGTATCAGTACAACCCAACAACAAATATTTATCAGTACAAATGAACCGTACATCTATTTAAATATCGGTGGATTTTTCGATTTAGACACAAATTCTGTTCGTGAATTACACGCTGCACAAATGGCAATTGAAGATGTTAATGAGTCAGGCTTCATATCAAACTATAAACTTCAATTACTCAAAAATGAGACGAAAGTGAGTTAATTCTACGTGAGAATTTTGTTTTGTTCGAGTCTCTATCTTTCACCATGAGGAAATAACGTTAAGAACATGTATAAAACAATTTCCTTTGAAAATAACAAAGCTAATTATGTTTTATCGTCGAACAGACGACATGTTTCCGTTCTCCTTGTATTCTTTTCTAATTGGTTCAATTTTAATACAAAAAAGACACTTATTTGTACGAGATATAATACGAAGTATCGGATATGATAATAGTAAAAACAAGCACTTCTTCGATTATTTTGTAACTACAAAACTATAATTGTTATTTTTTAGTTTAATCCCGCTGTAGCAACAGACGCCTTTTTTCATGCGGTATTTCGTCAACCACAATTATTATTTCTAATTGGTACTCAACAATGGAATGTTACAAAGTCAATAGCTGAAGTTGCTGAATATTACAATATTATTTTAGTAGGTTTAATAAAAATCAATAATATTTTTAATATAAAATTTCTCGATGAATATAACTTTTTTTCTACAAGAAGCAAGAAATGTTATCAAAATTTTCTTAGTTTGATCCTATTTATATGACATTTCATTTAATAATCATTTCCTGTTAGAACAATAAGAGCATACTAAGAAAATAAAAAACGTTTTATGGAACTAAACTCACTTGAAAACAAAATTTTATTTATTAATATTTCTAGTTTTCACATTCTGTATCATTCATTACACAAACAAAAGAATCTCATAGTTCATATCCGATGTTAGTACGTTTAGCCATCGGTGACGAATTACATAATGATGATAGAATAGAATTTTTAAAACAACATAATTGGTTTAATGTAGCAATAATTCATCAAGATTCGATAGCACATTCATTGGTAAGTTTTCAAATTTAATATATTCATTATAAATTGAATAACAACAATAAAAACAAAAAACTCTTTTTCTATAACTGACTAGACTATGGCTGAATTATCAAAACGTTTAAATTCTTCAAATATTACCGTAATCATAGTGCAAAGTGTATCAATGTCAAATTTAACTGAGGGTTTACGTACATTACAAGTAAGAGATTTATTTCTCATATATATATATATATATATATATACATATACCATTTTTATTTTATATTTCAGGCAAAAAAAGCTCGTGTCATTTTTGCTAGTTTTGATGCTGAATATAAGGCAACATTTTTTTGTCAAGTAAACATATAACACATTATAAAAGTTATAGTGAATCAATTTATAGAAATTTATTTTGTGTAATTCTAGATTTATCGAACAATTGATAAAACATTAAGAAATCGTTATGTTTGGATATTGACTGGTGAAGATCAATATTGGTGGAATAAATTTACATTAAAAGAATCGAATATATCTTGTACAAGAGATCAAATACTTCAAACAGCAGATGGACACTTTATTATTGATAGTTTACATGAAATATTTGAAAATTCTACAATAACAATTGCTAATATTGTATGAAACATAGGATTAATTTTCTAAAAATGAATAAATATTATCTCATATTTCTTATTCTAGACAACTGCTCAATTCTATGAACGATTAGCAAAAATTGATAATAATTCAATGAATCATAATCGACCTAATCAGTACATAACTCAAGCGTACGATACTGTTTGGACTGTTGCTTACATCATTAAAAAGTCAATTGAACAAAGGTATGTGTAATATTTATTCAGATTTTATGTTTTTTTTTAAAAAATATTTTATAATTTATTTTAGTATTCCTCTAGAACAATTTAATTATCACAATAAAATAATAACCAATTTATTTTTAACAATTTTGCATACACTCAATTTTAATGGCGTTTCGGTAAAGTATTCGTCAACATTATCCTCACTAAATATATTTATGGATTTGTTTTTTTATTTTATTTTTGTTTAAAGGGTCCAATATCGTTTCAAGATCAAAATCGGAAAGCTCAGACATTAATATCACAATTACAAAATGGTACAATTAAACGTATAGCCGAATATAGTGATGAAATAAATATGCTTAACTTTCATTGTCGAGAATGTAGTAAATTAATTTGGCATGGTATGAAATTATTAAAATATTTTTTATTTAAATTTTAAATATTTTAAATATATTTTTTTGTCAAGATAAAATGCCGATTGATCAAGAAATTATTAAATATAGAAAACAACAATTGAGTTCAATTCAAATGATTGTTATTGTATCTGGTTCACTTGGTGGTATAATTTTATCAATCTTTTTTGTATCATTTACCTTAAAATATCGACATGAAAGGTAAAAGAAAACAATTTATAAATACAAAATTTATAATAATTAAAATAAATTTTATGAATATTATAGATATATCAAATTATCTAGTCCAAATTTAAATAATGTACTTGTTATCGGATGTATTCATATTTATTTGGCAATTTTATTACTAGGAATTGAACAATGGTTCATAGAGAGAAAACTACTTGGGTACGCTTGCATGGTGCGTTATACCGATATATATTTAGCATATTCATTCTTAAATTCAACACAATTTCTTACTTAATAGATAACTCGTCAAGATTTCAATGTCAACTTTCGAATTGTATTTTTTACTATTTTTTAGTTTCAAACATTTTTATTTACTAGTGGTTTTTCATTAAAATTTGGTTCAATGTTTTTAAAGACTCTTCGTGTTTATCGAATATTTACTTCAACTGATCAACCATTATTGCATTCAAAAGTAATTTGTATATCTCATAGAGTTTATTTGACAATTAATTTCCTAACCAATGGATATATTTATTTAGCTATTACAAGATCGACATCTCGTGTTGATATCTTTAATATTATATTTTATAGATTTTGTTTTCTGTCTATTATGGCAAATATTCAATCCATTTATCACTCAGAAATCAACTGAAGACGTATAATATGAGATATATTAATAAAATAATGAATTGTAATGTGTCATTTATTTAGGGTGGAATGTTGGATGTTGATACGATTATTGTCAATGAAATTCAATACTGTGAATCAAATTATCGTCGTGAAATATTCACTTTTATTTATATATACAAATCAATATTTTTATTTTTTGGTGGTTATTTAGCATTTAAAACAAAACATGTTCATATAACAGCATTAAATGATTCCCGTTATATTGGTTGGTCAATTTATATCGTTTTAATAACAAGTGTATTTGCTGTTATTATGCTTGAATTTACACGTAGTTTAAATCGTCAATTAGTCTATGTTTGTATTTCAATATCACTTATAATTGCAACGACATTAATTTTATGTATAGTATTTTTACCAAAGGTTAGTAGTTTAGTTTGTTTATTAAATTAAATCATCTATATTTATATAAAGTATGTATGTGTTAAAGATATACAAAATTAAAAATAAACGAAATCTACAAAATGAAATTGTATCAAATGATTTAGTAATGGAAGCACGTACACGGCGATTTGCACTTGGTGCCAATTATTTTGAAGAATATCGTTATGCTCAAATTCAAAATAGAGAATTAAAAACTGAACTCACTCAAGTAAAAAAATCAAAATTTAATTTATTTCAAAATGATAAATTGTTTTTTTTTTTCAAATTTTTTTCAAAGCTCGATATTCAACTTCATCGTTTGGAACGTCGAATAGAAGACATAACTTCGATACCCAAAAATACTACTCTTGCATTTTTACCATTAGCGGTACAATTAGCATCAACTTTTTTGTATCAACGTAATGACGAGTAATATTAATCTATTTTTGTAAAATATCAAAAATACTTTATGTTATATATATTTCAGTTCGTTTCATTCACCTGAAGCAATCTCAAATGACATACGACCTTCAACAACGTGTACCAGGGTTAAAAGTAAATATGATCTAATGAAGTATGAAGAAATTGAAGAAGAAAGTTCAAGTAATGAAACTCCTTCCATCCAAGATTCATCCGAACTATCACTCTCTGTTGCTTTGCAATATTCTTCAAGCTGTGATAGCAGTACATCAAAAACGATACAGTCATCATCATCATCATCATCATCACTAATAATTAATGATGCACTGGATGCAGTCAATAGTGCTGATGAAAATGTCGAGAAGGAGGCGAATAACAGCACTCATTATTCATTACTATCTTGGAATCCATATGATCATTTACGACCACTTCCATTTATAACATCTTGTTCAAGTGACGATGAGTCGATAATATATTCTAAACTGCCAAGAGAACTTGAAGCTCATTTAGCTGAATTGGATAGTGATATTGAAAAATTTAGAACTATAAATTAAACTATATAAAGTATAGACAAAAAATAGACAATTTCTATTTTAGTGTATTTACAACGATAATAAAGTATTTCTATCTCGCATGTACATAATAAAAATAGTTTGAATTCAAAGAATGAACCTTTTTGTTTACTACGTAAACATATTCTTTTTAATTTACGATATAAATTTTGTCGATGGGTCATCGCTATAGAATTTTTGTTGTCATTTAAACGCTCATTTTGAAAATCTTTTTAATGTCCCTGTTTGAATGCAAACTCTTCTTGACAAAAGGAAAGACGTTTAAATGTATACGCCTCATTCAATAGCCCTTTCGAAGCTATATAAAATGATACTATTGCAATGGATTTGGCTTTGGAGCAGGAATCCCACGAAAGCTCGTGCAAAGACGAAAAAACGACAACCATCTTCATTTTTTGAAGATTCGTCAATCAATAATCTCAATCATTGTTATTTCTTATTCAAGATTAACGTGAAATGGAAGTCATATCGACCGAGATGAAAAGACAAAGGAATCGTCTTCTGATCCCATTTGATCCAGAATATGATGAACTAGCGTCACTGGAGGGATGTGAAGACAAAGACTTGTTCTGGTAAGACACATTCGCTCTCTATGAACGGCCAACAAAATACCAGAGCTGTCAAATTATCATTATATAGTATAAGGATCTCCAGTCAGAATTTCAGAATTTCTAGAATTTCAGAATCTCTACAGCGTTAGAATTTGAGAATGTCAGAATCTCCGCACTGTTTGAATTTCAGAATTTCAGAATCTCTACATCGTCCGAATTTCAGAATTTCTAGAATTTCAGAATTTCATTACCTGCACAGTTAGAATTCCAGAATTTCATAATCTAGACGGTGAGAATTTCAGAATTTCATGATCTCAAGAGTGTGAGGATTTCTAGAGCTACGGAACATCAGCATTCCAGGCTAAGAACACGATAATAGGACACGGGTGGGGGAGGGAGGTAGGGAAGACGGGTGTGAGCCAAGATACGAAGTGCCGCGTGCTAACAACAAGCTGGGAATTATTTTCTCGGCGAATATTTTCCATACGACGTCATGATTCTAGCAGTTCTGGGATTCTTCGGAAATTCCTGAAATTCTAAACATTTTGAAATTCAGAGTTTATTCACAGTGTGAATTTCTAGAAATTCTGAAATTCTGAAGATTTTGGCATTTAGAGTGTAGTCACAGTGTGAAATTCATCATTATACTGGATAATGATAATTTGACAGCCCTCGGATCGATTGGATAGACAGTCGACAGGTGTAAGAGTCAGTAGAGGATAAGTTTCATTTCGACATGACGAGATACCATCAATCACAGATTTTCCATACGTATTGTATACCTCCGAGATCATTTTGAGTGAGCGAATGTTGCATGCTTGTTCAAGAAGAGTGTCGATGTTGGCTATCGTGTTCCCAAGGGAGTCGTGGTCAAAGTCCATTTTCAGCGAGACTTCAACGAGATGCTAGAGATTGATGAGGATCGGGAGCAAATCGAGCGAACCAATCGGCCATTAGTCATCGACTTCAAGTGAGAGCTCGGTAACTTTGTGCGATAAGCGATGGATTCGTTGTTCATTCTATAAATAGACATACATGCCGACTTTTGAAACTCTGATTGATAATATAGTCTCTATGAGCACCCGTGTAACAAATGATCCGATATGATCACGAAAGTCATTGATGTCAACGTGGTGACCAATGTCAGTATGTTCAAATGGATGTTACACCAGTTTTTATCATCAGATGTGTAACACGCACCTGACATATTGCCGAAGGTTCACACTGTCATCGAGGACTCGTTTCTAACTGATCCTCTTGCGGTAACGTGCGACTGAGATTCGATAACAGATGATTTTGTACTTTTGCGTTCTCATGTCGATCCGTCATTTACTTCTTTCTTCACCTTCACAAAAAATCATTCAATCTCTCATCTTTCCATCTATTCTCGCATTCGCACGAGTCCTGTGAGGTGTGCAATACAAGTAGCGTTCGTTACAGCCGTCCTACAATACAAAATAAAATTATTCAACAAAAATTACCCACAGCAACTACAGACAATCTGGTGCCGCCAACACGTTCGTGTAAACCCCAAAGCGACAACCGATGGACAATATTTTTCTGTCATCTTTTTCTTTTTTAGCAAAACTTTAATCAGGTTTAAGACAATCAAGTGACAAAACGAGCAAAATGTCAGGAAGCTCAGTTTGGGGTACAAAGTACTGCTGCACCAGTCGTTAATGGATGAGCAATAAATGCATCTGGTTTTGTTGCGGTACGGGAACGTTTCAAAAGTAATTCGATAATAGTCACGTTAACATCGAAACACATTAAACAAAATGGTGAAAAAATTGTCGTACTTCAATCAAAATCGCCATCATTGTCTATCCTTATTATTTATCAGTTATATCAGATAAAACCGATATAATAGGCCGAGAATATTACTGTAAACAAATTTTAGTATATTAATCTGAATAAATAAGTTAAACAGTTTGAGAATAGGCGTAGATAAAAAACTTCCGAGTGTATTTCAGTCAAACTTGATGTTTAGGTTAAAAAATCATGCAGTATGAAATAGTATACAAAACTGTATTTTTTTCTATTTAAATTGGTTTGAAATACACTTTTTTTAATCAGGTTTTTTCAAATAAACACATTCTTTAGATTTATACCGTCTAGATATAGTACATATTTATATTGTAAAAGCATGTTCACTAGAATCATAACATATTGGTCTATTAGTTAAAGATTCGTCGTAATAAAAACTAACACAATTCTGTATTAATTACATTCTAAAATTAATTTTTTTTATAGACACCTGCCTCCAGAAAAAAATATTCACGAATGAGATCCTTCCGGTTTTTTCTAAAATTCCTGGTAATCTGCTTATTTTTGAAGAAAATTCTAAAAAATTTTCAGAAATTTCATCGAAAGATATTTTCTTGTTTGTTTTAATCTTTGTCAATTCTGGTTTCAACCATAATTTACATTTCTTAACATTCCTCTCTAACCATTTGCCATTGCTTTTTAATTGTTGAGTAATCATTGTTTATCTGCGTGTTTTATGAAGTAATTTATTTTTTTTAATTTCTGGTTTACATCAGTAGAAGAAAGTGAGCAAAAGACAATGTAGTATAAATAGTCAAATATAAGTGTGTTGTCTCACGGGTGCACGTGGTGTGCCAGAAAGAGGCCAATGCATACACTGTTATAAGTATTGATGCCTTTTTTTTGGAAAAATTTTGAGAAAATACTACTAAAAACGATTACAGAGACAAGCGCTTCTCAACTGTTAAGATTCCTGCGGTAGTGAGATTGTAATAGAATGCATTAGCGTTCTTCTATGAGTGTAATTTTCGAACTAAAATTTCGTTCTTATGTTGAAATAATTTGACGTTGAAAGAAAGAAGAATAAGAAACAGAACACACTATTTATTGTAATTGCATAATTTTTTTTCGTCCAGCAAGTAAGATGATGACTTAAACATACTCGCTTCTATCTCTAATCACTATTGTATAGTTTTAGATTTTTCCTTATGTTGTTTTGTTATCATTTACTTTTTTGATTAGTTAATTAACAATGTATTCAAAACATGCTCCTCGTGCACAAAAACACAACATAAATAATAGAAATAAATATCATGAAAGAGAAACTCATTGTCAAAAAAAGATAAAACCTAATTCTAAACGATATTTGAACTATGATGAAAATGCGGATAGATTTCGTGCTCAATTACGAACAATTGGATTAGAATTACGTGATATTGCTGGTGATGGAAACTGTTTATTTAGAAGTTGTAAGTTCAAATTAAATATTTGTTCCGTAAATATTTTAGTAAACTATATAAATCTTCGTGTTCTATTTCTGAACAAACCGTTCGACTAGCTTGAAGGAACATAGCTAATAAACCAAACATAAGTCGAAAATCTAAAATAATTTTTTTTCTTTAGTTGCTGATCAGATGGATGGCGATGCGCGAAACCATGCATTGTATCGAAAACAAGTATGTGATTATATATTGAAAAATCAAGAAGATTATCAACCATTTATTGTCGATCAACCATTTGATGTCTTCTTGAAATCACTTGCTGAAGAGGGCACGTATGCTGGAAACGAGTCGATTGTTGCATTTGCGCAGTTATACAATGCCAAAATATGTGTACATCAATTACACCAACCAATATGGGTCGTATGCTTTTCAAATAAACCTGAATATGAACTTCACATCTCCTATCATAACTTCGAGCATTATTCCAGGTAAAGCATTCTCATCATTAATTGATTGTTAGTTTCGACTCGGGTGGGTAAGCAGAGAACTTCCTATCCTAAATTCTTACACTGTTCTTCAGATTTCTGGAATTTTTAGTCTAGCAAAAATTTGTCAAACCTTTTTTGTGAGTGTAACAAACATCACGATTATCTTGCAGGTGTTTGACCTGACAGACTGTAAGAGACTGACAGCTATTGGCAGTAGTTACTTTAGGACATTCAACAACCAATAAGCTACCTGACAAAATAATTGCTAGGCAGTCTTTTAAACTTGGATTCTGTAATTAATGTAGCAAGAAAAATGTAGCAACGAGAAAACCCAAGCGTACCGTGACGTGTTTCGTTGAAAAAATAAGTTCTGATGCGAAGTAACAAAAGTTCTTTGCTTTAACAAATGTTTCACTTGCTTAGAAACCTCCTCCCCCCCCATCGACTTTTTAAAAATGATTATCTGCCAGAAAAATTTCCTCAATCTGACCAAAAACAATCGGAAACCCTGATTCGGTACCTCTGTTTTTATTATTTAGTGTAAGAAAAATAGGTGATTTGACAGTAGCGACAGCCGATGTTCGTTTACAACCAGTTACTACTACTAAATCGGCAACAACTTCAAATTGCACATCTTTTTCAAATAAGTCTAAGAAGGAAGAAGCATCAAACGAATATTTAATTGATGAACATGATATATCGTATATAATATCACAAACAAATACGAACGATAAAAATCTAATACATCACACATTATCAGATTTTAGCGGGGATATTGATTCAACTATAGCTTATCTTCTAGCAATAACAACTACCGACAATCTCACATCGAACACATGTGCCGAAAAATTACAACGAATTATGTCTATAACAGGAGTGTACGATATTGATTTGGTAGAACAGTCGTATAGGGCTAATAATTCAGATGTTAATTTAACTATTGGATCATTATCAGCGTTGGCAGTTGACAACGCTGTTACAAAAACCGATGACAGTGAGTACAATGACATACAGGATGAAACACCGACATTTTCATCATCCGTATCCAAAAAATCAAATGTCAATAGTAATAGGCAAACGGGGGCACAAAATAAAAAAGCGAAGAAAAAGCGTGCTATGGAAAGAAGACGTGCTGAAACAGAGAAACAACAAACGAATGATAAAAATCGTAATTCGTCAGCTTCGGTGATAGACAACAATACGAGTAAAACAAATCAGGATGCAGCAAATGCTGTCGTCCAACCAAATCCAAATGTTAATATTGAGTTTATTCGAATCTAATATTTACTGTCCTTAAGACAACTAGCAATATAGTTGTTGGTCTATCAATTCGTCTGAATCAAGCAGTGATGATTAAACAGAAGCGAGAAGAGATTAACAACCACGGTTGTTGTGTTCACGCCTGATAACTTCTCAGTGGTATCGTACTTTTGCATCAAGCACTTCGCATCGAGCACACATTTCGAGTTCAAGTTTTTTTCCTAAATATTTTTCATTTTATATAGTCTTTAGTGTGCTTGTTAGTGCTTAAAATTTCGGCTATTATTATTTTTTCGTTTTCTGTTTAATAAAGACAAATACAACTGTTAAACTTCATAATTCTACATTTTGTATAGCAAGAGCCTTCACGACCAGGAGGCATCACAGGTACTATGGTGAAATAATAAGAGAGCAAAAAATATCGAAAAAAATAACGTCAGTATACAGAATTGCTTCTAGAACCCCACCCCTGTCCAGAAAGTTGATTTTCGTCCAAAAAGTTAACTTTGAGATAAATACATGATGTAGTTACTCAACGCTCTAGCTTCTCTTCCGATTATGCTAATTTTTCTGCTCCAAAAATACCTTTTCGGGATTTTGTAGGAAGTTTTCTGAAAGTCATAAACAACAGTCATATTAGTTAACAAAGTTGTAATTTTAGGAGAAAATGCCTGTACAGGCGAGGGCATCCGCTGCTTAAATGTGCATCGGATCCAGCAAGATCGAAAATCACCAAAGTATATATATATAAATTATTTTCAGATCTAGTTTCTCAAGAAATATAATTTTTTTGAAAAAAGTGTTTTGGATTTTTTTAACCTCACTTTTCTGATTTAGAGCTGTCGTCACTTACAAGACTTCTCTCTTTTAAACCTAGACGGCTTAGATTGGTCTTAAATTGAAAAGAAATTCATCGTCATGATGTGACAGCGCTCAATTTCTGACTACCTTCTCAGTCTTTGAGAAAAAAAGGATTTCCATAGAACGAACCTATGGTTGGGGGAATTTCCCCGATAGAATATCAGAGAAACGTTGAGAAACAAAGTTTCGACGATCATTCTTTGCTTTATCATAGCGCTGAGTTTTCTAAGATCAATCTGGGGTTACTAGGGCGTAAAATACTTTCGGTACAATTTTATAAATGACAAGACCTACTTTTTCATCCTTGTATCTGGGTTAAGTCTAAAAAAATTCGCTATTTTCAGCTCAAAGTTTAATGTAAACATACTTTGATATGACTAACATCCACTAAGAAATTCATTAAAAATAGGCAGGTTCTCTTGAAATCTCTGAGTGAAAAGAAGTTCTCAAAAACTCTATGTTAATACTGACTATTTAATTTATCTATAGATATTTGAAAATTAATGATGAATACGAAGGCTGATTCAAACTTCAACAGCGTTGAAACATTTCTCACACAATGTCAAGTATGAAAAACAAAGTTTCTAAAATAGGGATCACTATAATGGAGTACGTACTCTTTTAGAAAGTAAACAGTCCAATCGTTCTCGTTACGTCTGGTGGTACATTAGTTCCATTAGAAAAGAATACTGTTCGTTTTATTGATAATTTTAGTACTGGAAGACGTGGTGCAGCATCAGTCGAATATTTTCTTGAATTAAACTATAGTGTTATTTTTTATTATCGTGCAGGTTCAATTCAACCTTTTGACCGTCATATACACAATGTTTTTGACATATTACTATCTACTAGTCATAGTGAACAGTTAACGAAAACAATTGAACAATATAAAAGCTATAAAAATAATTTATTATCGATATCATTCAAAACTGTGACAGAATATTTAGATGGACTAGAATTATTATGTAAGGTATTGAATCCGTACCGTAAATTAGCAATGATTTATCTATGTGCGGCTGTATCCGATTATTATTTACCATTAGATGAACTACCTGAACATAAAATATCCAGTGAGCAGAATGAACTAGTACTACGATTGAAACCAGTTAAAAAAGTATTAGGCGATGTTAAACAACACTGGTCACCCGATGCTTATGTTGTATCATTTAAATTAGAAACAAATAAACAACTTCTACAAGATAAATGTATAAAATCATTAAAAAAATATGGTCACAATATGGTCATTGGAAATTTATTGGATACGAGAGAGACAATGGTTGATATTTACGATGAAGAAGGAAAAAAATGTACAACAATTAAACGACCGGATAATAACTGTGAAATTGAGCATCAGATTATTCAGTTTTTGTATAAAAAACATGAAGAGTATAGAAAACAAATTTGAACGAATTTCAATCTTTAATGTTATACACTCCTGATTGAAGTGTATAAAAGCGATTCGCCGTACACAATCTGAAGAAAGTCTATAGAATACTGGCCATCCAAGCTATTTGACAAATAATTTATGAACTCTTTGTTTGATTATTTGTTATTTTATTAAAAATTTTGTTTTATCGATTTCAAATCGCTCATTGTAGATGATTCAGTGCACGTACTTCGAAAGGCGTTTGTAACACGGTATGTTTATTTTACACGTTTGATGAATTAAAAAACATAACTTTTGAATTGTGCCTGTGTATGTTGTTTGACTATTTCACAAAAATGATATTGATTAATAGGAATATTATCGGAACAAAATCTATAAATACAAAAAAATATTCTTTGAAATTAAATTCCGTAATAATACTCGATATGTTAAGTTGAGTATTGTGCAACATTATGATCAATGTGAATATAATTTTTGCATATGAATAAACTATCACTGTTATACTTGATAATTTGATTCTTTTTTGAAAAAAAACTAAAAAAATAAGAAAAGTGATTTTTCCAGTATCAGTTGTGTATGTTTATAGACAAAAAAAAAACAATATAGAAACCAATGGATAGAGTTTAATTAGAAAAATAATTATTTAACATCGACAAACATCTCTTTTCGATAAGTATTGATTTATGTTTCTTGATTGGATTTTTGGTTTGGATTTTCAATGTACAAATAATATCGACTATGTTAAGCTAGACATCTGAGAAGTTGATGGAAACTGCCAGTATTCAGTGGGAGATAGTGAAGTTCTTTGTCGTTAAATATTTCACATAGATAATGATAGTTATTTGAATTTTTTAACATTGTTATTAGGAAGAAAAAGTTGTGTTGTAGACAGTTACCGATAATCTAATAGCTATTTTAAGATAAATGCCTACGGTTATAAGAAACTTATGACAACTGTATTTCGATAGTTGTATGTTTTGCCATTAAATAATACATATTAGACGTGTAATAGCGACTTCTCAACGTTAATCATTGAGATAGAATCGAAAGATAATATAAAAATAGCTTGAGGTTACTAGGAAATTATTTTAAGTCTATTGTAGATATTAACCACATAAAAACAACTTTAATGATAAACCCCATTTCAAATATTATTCAAAACGTCATTCATTAAGTCTTTGATCGAGAATGCAAATTAACAAGATGGAACGGATAATCAAAATCAATGATGTCAAGATAGTTATCGGGGAAATGAATAGTAGAATGAATAGTCGAGAGAAATGAACATATTAATTGGAATCTAGCAAATAAGATATCTCTTTCTACATAAGATATTCCATGTGTGGACATTTTTTCGTCTCAGTGAGTTGATAGAAAAGAAAGAGAACAGAAAAATATGCATGCGCGAAAAGAAATATTCCGTTATTTGCTAGTTCTCTATTATCATGTTTTAAAAACAATTGCTGATTAAGAAAATCAGATTGCTAAAAATTATTCATGAATATCCACGAAAAATTTTATCTTTTTATAAAATATATTTGTTGTATTAACAAAAATATATCTTATTTTCAAACAAATAAAGGGTATTGTGAAACAAACGAATAATAATTTATTGTAAAAAGTGATAAATAGAATATACAATATTGTTGATGTTCAAGAAGAGAAAGAAAGAAATAGAATAGGAAGGTTGTAAAAATATCGACTAGACAATAAAAGTAACTCGGTATGATCAAGGTTCAAGTACTTAAAATATTAAACGAAAAAAAATGTCTTACAATTTCTTCGAGAAAAAAAAGCACCATATCTCTATGCAAAAAACGAAAAATTTTAATAATCTACAACTGAAACATAAATCGAAGTCACTGTATTTTAACAGATGATATAATCGTATGTTTTTCTCTGTTATTATTTACCCTGAGCCATTGAGCAAACCTTTATAGCTGCCTGTTCAAAATCATTCTCCGCTGTTATCGGTAAAGAACTATTTTGTAAAATTTTTCGTGCCTCATCCATATTCGTACCTATAAAAATAGAAAAGACATTACTAGAACAATAAAATTTTGTGAGAAATCAACTAATTATACCTTGCAATCGAACAACTAATGGAATTTTTAAACCTAATTTTTGACAAGCCTTTACAATTCCATTAGCGATAATAGCACAATTGACAATACCGCCAAATATATTAACGAGAACAGCTTTGACCTACAATAAATGAAGTATGTCTTTTTACTAAAATAAAATGTCTTTGTAACAACTAGATGAGAAACATTGCAATGGATCAGTTACGTAGTCACGAGAATGATTAGTGACTCATAAATGTAACACAGCGAAAATTGTATGAGCTATTATGAATATTATGAATATTCTCTTTTCACAATTTCTAACGGTAGTGGGTAATGTACTGTTTTTGTTTTTCAAATTCTAGCTAGGGATATCGTAGCTATGAAAAACAGAGTAAGAGTTTTTTCTGTCTAACCTGTGGGTCGTTAAATAAAATTTTAAATGCATCTAACACTTGTTCTTCTTTAACACCACCTAGATAAAAAAAATGACATGATTACTAAGAAAATTCGTTTGTAATATAAAAAATACAAACCTCCAACATCAAGAAAATTGGCTGGCTGTCCCCCATGTAGTTTTATTATATCCATAGTTCCTATAAAAACACATAGATTTCACATGTAAAGTTCAGTAGAAAACTCAATTTTCGAGTCTTACCCATGGCAAGTCCGGCTCCATTAACTAAAAAAAGAAGACATCCATCGTTAATTTTATGTAGATAGTATTTTAAAAACGATTTAAATTCAGTTTCCTGACATCTTAAATATAGTCTGACAGCAGCATCTGACATACCCAAACAACCAATGTTTCCATGAAGACCAATGTAATTTAATCCAGCTTGTGTCGCTTCCACTTCACGTTGGTCACTTTCACTTGTATCTTCCATATCGAATACATTTTGTTGTCGAAATTTTGCATTGTCATCAAAACTTAATTTAGCATCAAAATTAATCACTGAAAGTAAAAATCATTGGTGAGTACAACTTTTATCCACTTTTTTTTCACATATAAACGAAGTGACAAAAAAATGAAAAGTGTTCTACCGCGTCCGTCTGGTGTTTCGCCAAAAGGATTTATTTCTATTTGTGTACAATCATATTTTAAGAATAATTTATATAACTTGAGAATTTGTTCGGCAGCCTTCACACAACGAATAACGAAAGAAGTAAATTATATAATTTTTGTATAAATTAAAATATTTCATGCATCACACCAACCTCGTTCGCTAATTTGCCTTTGAAACCAAGTTTAACAGCCATATCGTGTGCTTGTTCTTTCTGCATCCCACGCACAGGATCAATAGGAGTCTGAAACATATCAATTTCAAGTAAACTATGCATATTATAAAAGTTAGCAAATATATACCGTATAAATTTGATCAGGAGTTTTTTCAGCTACTTCTTCAATATCAACACCTCCACAAGGAGAACCCATGAGTACAGCACCACCATAAGCACGATCTAATAAGATAGCCAAATATGTTTCACGTGCTATATCCAAGGCTTCGGCTACCATAACCTTACTCAAAAATTAAACCAGATAAAATAAAGAACTTTTTAGAAAAAAAACTGATTACTTTTTGAACTTCAACTCCTTCTTTTGGTGTTTGTTTTGTTACTAAACGATGTTTAACCATTTGTTTCACATATTGTTGAGCTTCTTTTGGACTAATAACCGAAAAAAATATCCTCAAGGTCATTTCCACCATAATAAAAAGACTTACTCCTTTGTTAACTTAACTCCTCCCTTTAATCCACTATCGAATGTACCTTTTCCACGTCCGCCAGCCAATATTTGTGCTTTAATAACTAATTCTTTAGCGATTGTTTTCACTAAGAAGAAGACAGAAATATGGATATGCAAACACAGACTGAATATATCTTACTAACTCAATTCCTGTCCAGCTCTGAATGCATCTTCTGGTGAATCAACTACTTGAAAACGTTGTACATTCAGATTATTCTCGTTAAGTATCTTTTTACTTTGATATTCATGTAAACTTATCCAACGACGTGACTAAAACAAGACAAGGTTAACTTCAATATCTTCCTGGTATTAGATCATGAATAAAAGCAGCCTACTTGGTAAATAGTTGTCGACGATGCCGCTATATTTGTTGAATTACGGATTGTTACGTCACACAATCGAATTATAGCACGTGAACTCATCTAAAATAAGAGACGTATTAAAACATCCTGAATTATAGTCGATAATATATATCAGAAATCAAGGCAACTGTGATTCACTCCTGAAAAACATCACATCTTTATCTAGAAAAGCAAACGCGAACAGAGCAAATAATTTCATCAGAAAAAGTCACAACAAAAGCTCATAAGAAAAAAATTTGTGCTACGGGAGCTTTAAAAATAGTCATTTTTAAAATCAACGATGATCCCAGTATATAGCCACTCACCACTACGCCGAAACAACCCTCAACCTAAGATTAAGAAACGACAGGATGAGTCAAGGGTTGTACATTCTTCTTTTTTTTATTCAACTATTGTTGATTGGAATAAGCTCGCAGAGTCAGTTATTCGTCTTTCTTGTTTAATGTCTTTCAAAACAGCTTTACTTCAGTATCTCTTCCAGTGAAACATGTGTCAGTTAAGAAAATCGTGTTCGTTTCTTTCTTTCTGCTTTTTACCTACATTTATGTTTGTTCTTTTCTGCTTATTTTTTAAAAAATTATTTTTACTACTTCTAGTTCTAACCTTAGTTGTCTTATTTATTTTTTTCTTTTTTTATTACTCTTTTGGTGTTGTTTAGCACCACAGAGAAGTTAAAAACAGGTGGAAACCGTCGGTTTTTCAAAATCCTACTGAAGAATAGCGGATTAAAACTATTCGGTAAAGCAATTAAAGATTTAGTTTACGCTCTTTAAATTACAGAGCTAAGGATTTAATTTCAAGAGTGAGAGAATTATATCTTACTTTTGTTGAAACTGAAGTCGACATACATTTCAACTCAAGCTAACAAAATTTTCTTTTACGTTCACCGCAGTTCGATTGGCAAGAGATCGTATTAATCAACAATTTAATTTGAAATTGCAATTTTCCTGACCTATCCACCCTCGAAAATCTAAAAGGCTAAAATAAAAGAGAGATTTAAGATTATTCAGTTCATCAATTACTTGGCTTTCGTTAGTGCATAAACGCATACTAAGTGAAGAATTTTTATTGTTTCAATGGAGCAGCTAATCATCAGTGTTTCTTTTTCGCTCATATTTGTTGTTATTAACACATCACAAATTTCTTATTAAAGTTCTTCCATTTTTAGTATAGAATTTTTCGATTTGTAATATAACACTTAACTAGTTGCAAATAAAATCCAGGTATCTGACTCCATGCACCTATCAACGATGTGTGGGTGTTGGAGTCGACCGTTTTCAGTTAAGACGGCTTTTGTCACTGATCACTTGCAGACACTTTTTGATGCAGGAAAAATCTGAACTGTGTAATAAATATAAAAGTTACAATTTTGAAATGAATTTTTAGTCCGCTCTGTTTCCAGGAGTAGTAGCAGTATTTATTCACGAAAAGTGAGAGTCATCAAAGGTCTCCGACCTATAATAATACTGACTCGAGCCAAACAACAACAGAAGAAAATATAAATAGAGAAATTATAAAAAACGAAGTAAGCTAATGTACAAAACAGAGAGATAAGAAAAAAATAATAGGAAAAAAACAAATTAAAGAGTAACAGGACTGGATTTGTTTTTAACTGTAAATATGGCTACCTTCAACTGTAAAAATGCTGAGATAGAGCTATTTTAAATCACAATAGAGAAGAAGAATGAATGACTGACTCTGGACGTGTATTACAGTCAGTGACAGTTGAATCAAAGAAGAAAGAAGAAATTGTTTGTGGAGAAAAAACATTTACCGGAGGTGGAATATGAACATATTTCAGATGATAACAACGTAAAAAAGAAAAATAAGGACGATGAACATGATAAAACAAAGAAAGAGGACTAAGACGATAATAAATCTTGAAAAACTGTACCACCCGAAAATATTTACGACGAAGTGACAGATTTGGAAGAGACCGTTGAGACATCAGTTAGGAGCCAGAAGAACCGTAGTTAAAATTGCGAGAGATAACACGAGAAGCAAGTTTGTTTACAGAATAAAGAACAGTAAGAGAAAATGAATTATCATACAAGACAAAACAATACTCTAGTTTAGGAAGAATAGAAGAAGGATAATAAATACACAAGTGATGCAATACATTCCCAGAACAGGAAAAACGTTGAAATCGGGTGTAAAATTTTGAGTACAACACTTGATTGCTTTTTCTATTTGCAATCGTTTTGTTTTAGATGAGTGCCACATTATATCGATTGATAAACGTAACGGATCACAGTGTCATTTCTGTATCCAGAGACCAATACAAAGTTGGACGTGCAAACGGTAATTTTTCTTAACACATACTACACTGGCGCCGAAAATTATCCGTACAGCGTGTAGTTTCGTAATAAATGTATCATAACTTTTTAAGAAAGCAATATTTTGACATACACTTTTCACCAACATATTCTTCAGCATGTGTAGTGTGTCTGTACACAGAAATCAGTTTGAAATTCCAAGTGGTTTTAGTTTTTCACAAAAGTTAAAATTTGGGTTATTTTAGTGGTCAAAAATTACCCTCACAGCCGAGAATATTTGTTTTTTCTCGTTCAATAAAAATTTTGAAAGCATGCAGCTAATAGCGTTCGATAACTGGCTTTCTTAGCTACATTCTAGAAACAAAAATTTGCTCAAAGCATGTAGTCTTGGCCGCGAAAAGTCGAATCTAACCGCCGAGTATCCAGTTTTTCGTAAAATGAAATATCTCGGACATGCAGAAGTCTCAGAACTTTTTTGAACATCCATTGGAGAGAGCGAAACAAACTGAATAGAATACACTCATTTTAGAAATAAAATGGCAACTTTTTGCATGTTTTTCAGAATGTTCGTTGTATTAGTACATGCACAAGATTTTATTAATTTGGCTCTATCTCCTTAGCCTCTAATCCAAAAACTTTTTTCTTGTGTAGAATTGTAGAAAAGGGTCGCTCTTCAAAATGAGGTCTTTTTCGACACTTGATCATATTTTCTTCAAAAGATGCAAGCAATTCATAGAGAAAGACTCCGTGGAACGCCATCAGTGCTGATATAACCGAAATACTCGTAGAGTCGGTTCAAAATCGAATGCCAGAAACAAAAAGGCTTTCCAAGATGATATCAGATACGTTCTGAAAATTCGAAGCCTGAAAAACATAGAAATAATTTTTTTTCTAAAAGTGTCAAGACAGTGTATTGTGTCACCGAATTTTTCTCGTACATCTCTCAACGAAGGAAATATGATAAAGTGTCGAAGAAGATCTCATTTTGAAGGGCCGACTCTTTTCTACAATTCTGCACAAGAAAAAAAGTTTTTGGATTAGAGGCTAAGGCGATAGAGCTAAATTAATAAAATCTTGTGCATGTACTAATTCCGAACATTTCGAAAAACATACAAAAAGTTGCCATTTTATTTCTAAAATGAGTGTATTCTATTCAGTTTGTTTCGCTCTCTCCAATGAGTATGTTCAAAAAATGTTCTTAGACCTGTCCATGTCCGAGATATATCATTTTTCGAAAAATTGGACACTCGGCGGTTAGATTCGATTTTTCGTGGCCAGGACTAGATGTTACAAAAGTTATGATTCATTTACTCCGAAACTACATGCTGTACGGATAATTTTTGGGCGCATGTATACAAATCATTTAATTAACTATTCAATGTATTTTTAGGTAACGATTTTTCAATTCCAAATAATCGTTACTTGTCATCAACACATTGTGTCTTCGAGTATGAGGATGGGCAATTATATGTTAAAGATTTAAGTACAAACGGCACATTGTTGAATAAAAATCGAAAGTTACCAAAAAATGAGGTAGATTGTATACGTATTGAAATGGCACAATAAATTTTCGATTTTCTTTCGTAGCGTGTTCGAGTGAAGTCTGGTGATAGTATTCAAATTGTATATAGAAAAGACGATCCACAATTCAGTAAGTTATTTGCAATAATTTTTACACAACATGTTTAAAACGTGTTCGCGCTTGTTTGTTATAGATGTTATATTACAAGTTGATACCGGTGAAGCGTCCTCGAATGGAGACAGTTTAAATATAACACAACTTACTAATAACGATGTAAGATATTTTACAGATGTGTCGGATTTATTACAAATAGTCGTATAGTCTCAGTTCATGTTTATTATAAATCTTGTAATAACATCTTAAATGTATTTTTTTCAATCTTAGACACCAAAACGTGAAAATTCTCAGTCACCAACTCAAACGGGTAAAAATGTTTTTTTTTTATAGCATAAAGCATAATATTTACATGGCTCTTCTTTTTAGATACTCAATATGCTTCTTATCCATCGATACCATATTTTTCTCAAAAAAGTGGTATGAGACATTCTACATGAAGTTTATCGTATAAAATTTTCTGTTATTTTAGACGATATAAAAGAGAATGATCCTCAACCAGCAGCTTTAGTACCAGCAACGACGACAATAACAGCAATAAATAACGAGAAAAAAAGTAATGATGTTGAACCAAAACCAGTAAATGGTCCTGAATTTGCAATGGCTCCTGGTGAGGAAATGGAAGAAGTTTTAACATGTGCATGCTGTCAAGAAATAATGCAAAATCCATTAAGGTTAGAAATCGAAAGAAACAACATTTTACCTGTATGACTCTAATATTGTCTAAGCACAGTTTTGAGATGACCATACCATTTAGTTAAGTAATTCTGCAATGGGAAATCTTTTTATGGGATTGCCTACGACCATCAATATAACATCACGACACCATTTAGGTAAATTTTAATCTTTTTCGTTCTAGTCTTGAACCATGTCTGCATACCTTTTGCGCTGATTGTTATCAATCTTGGGAGGCTATTCAACGAACATGTGAGTTGAAAAGGATAAAACTACGTTCTTAACGCGAAAATATTACCAATAATTTTATGTTTAGGTCCGCAGTGTCGACAAAAAGTGATTGGGAAAAAGAAAAATTTTCTAGTTAATAATATGATAGAAATTTATTTAAAATCATTTCCACATAAACGACCTGAACCAAAACCAGTTGAAAATATTGATTCCAACAATAAAAATAATCAGGTAAGTAATTTAGAACAAAAGTACGGAAAAGAAAGGATTAATAAAGTCAGTATGGATGAATGAATATTCAGGTTGGTTCCGATGGTTTCTATTTGGATCATGCACATTTCGGCCGAGAAGATGAAGATGATGAGGAAATGGATGATGAAGGTATGACTTTGATTAGAAAATGATAAATCTTTAGTTCAGAGTAGTTTTTACTATTCTCGTTTTTTCTTTCGCTTGAAGATGACGAGGGAATGGACGATGAAGGTATGAGTTTGATTGAAATATTATAAACTTGAGTTGAAAGCTTTTTTTAAAATTTTTATTTTTATTTTTTCGTGAAGATGATATGGATGAAGATGAGGAGGAAGATGATGATGATGATGATATGGGACTTGCAGCGCCAGTTGGCCATCCGGTTTTTCCACCTTATATGATGTAAATAGAATTTGTTCTTTGTTTCTTTTGGCTTAATCAAAGTCTATACTAGGTTTTGTATTATGTTAGGCATCAGGCACCACCAGCACAATTTCGTTGTCGACAATGTGCACCGAATATTCTTCAAGGTCCTACTGGTAAGTCTGACACTCACACTTCATTTTGGGCGAAAAAAACGTTTTTTTTCATTGTAGCCGCAGCAGCAACTGCTACATTTCAATGTGCACCTGGACAAAATCATATATTATGTCAATGTTGTATTCAGCCAATGCCTGATAGGCGCGGAGAACAAAATATTCATCAACAATGTGAGTCTTTGTTACTCTCTTTTTCCTATAATAAAGGAGGATAATAGAGGAGGAAATCTTTCTTTCCTTTTAAAATTTTCCCTACCAAATATTTTTAGGTACGATATGTCATCAGTCTTATTGTAATATGTATTGGAAATGCAATCGAGCCAATTGTCATGGATGCTTGAATAAATTGCGAAGTAAGACAGTGTAAATATGTTTTCTTCTTTTAAAGATTAGTTTTTCTTTAGATTGTAATTTTGCACCACAACATCTTACTGATCTTGTTAATAACAATCCAGTTGAAACAAAAATTTTACAAGTAAAGTCAAGTTTTTTTCTTCTAGTACTCATTTGAATAGCTGGTTGATATGCTATTACGCTTCCATTTATTAGGAATACTCACCAGAAGTGTAATATTTTGTAAAGAATAGGTTTAAATCTATTCAAATTTTTGCTCAGTGTTGAGGACGAAGAGTAACAATCTGCTTTTTTTTATTTGTGTTTATTTCACGTTTGTTTTAGACATATATTGCATCAAATCACATGTCAACAAAAGATTTATTTATCAGTTGTTGCGATAATTTAGATCAAAAATTGTTTCATTGCACTGGTATTGATCCAAATTCTGCAGGTAATTAGAAATACGATTTCAAGAATGATTTTTCTCATTTTATGACGATCATAGATAGCCGATGTTATGGAGATTTTTGTCTAAAAGAAATCATCCTTTCAATATATTCAATGTTTAGTTTAATGTTGCTTTGTTCTTTTAGTTCCGTCTGAAAAAGTGGTTTGCTATCAATGCGGTTTAAAGATGTTTAAAGAATTAGCATATCAATTTCGTTTTAATATGAATCGTGCTGATATTCAACCGGCAAATATGCGTGAACGCGAAGATTGTCATTGGGGTCATAATTGTCGTACACAATATTCGAAACCATATCACGCACAAAAATATAATCATTGTTGTGAACAACTTCGTTTTCAGTAAATACGTTCGTTCATTTATTTTGTCGCGGAAAAAAAATTCATTACATTATTTTCATTCTTCTTGTTCATTTTAATAATTTCCTCTTGTTCGTTTTTTGTACGGTGATGAATTTATATGCACAGTATCCAGATGTGAATAATATTTGTTTAATGATAATTTTTTGTGATATAGATAAAATAAAAATATGTGTTGTTTTTCGTTCTCGCAATGTTAATTGTTTCGTTTTCAGATCTTCATTTATACGTGTAAGTGAGACTTTATCCTAACAACTATTAGAATTCTCAGTAGTGTTTTGATTTTTTGTTGTTTTGTTCTATTTTTTTGGTTCTCATAAAATTGTAATAGATAAAGTAAGATCGCGTTATTTTTGGAAATGTCATTTTTGTATATTTTGCCTCCTGGTTTTAGAAAAAAAGATGTTTACCTGAATCTTTCTTTTTTCAACTTAGATGAACGAAACTGAGACTATGATCTTTTTTGAATCGTTAAAAATTATTTTATTTTATCAGCTACTCTGTGTCTTGCGTAGTGACCGTTCCTTTTTGAAGAGATAGAAATTTTCGAAGTTTCAGAAGAACAATTGAAGCATGTAGAGATATCTGACTTGATAATTAACTAGTTTTAGTAAAGAAAACAATAACAGATGATTGTAGAAAGATTATTTGAAAGAGCTATTTGATATCAGTATGTGGCGACATCTTAGGAAGAATATGTTACGAACATTTAAATAAGACAGAAAAGTAGTACGTTTTCTGCATAACGGATTCCTTTCATTTATCGATTATTGAAATCATTCTTTTTTTACATCACTTATTTCTTTGAGATATAGGAAGGCTAATCAATGTACACTTTTGAAAGGCAAATACAACGAAATATGAACTTAATTTAATGTTGCTGTGCTTCTTTGTTACTTTAATTGAGCTGAAGAATGGATTGATAGTTCACGCTATCAAATATTGTTTTCTGAACATTATTAATCAACTACTTATATTGATCAATTATTAATCGCCATGCGTCTTAGGAGGATAACAGATGCTCTTAGATTAAGAAAAGACTAGGTTTCTAGATATATGTAATATACCCTAGTGAATGTACTTGCGAGTGAGTACTTGTTTACTTGAACATTTTCACGGTATTTGACAAGTATTTTCAAAAAATACTACTCGATAAGTGTCTGAAGGCATTTGATCTACTTGTTGAATCTCCCACAAGTACTTGGGGGTTAGTTGGATAAGTGCCTGGCCAAGGCCTTGATAAGCAGTTAAAGTAATTCTAGTACTTGATTTTCTTGCCAAGTACTTGGTTTACTTGAAAAAAGTCCAAGAACGTTGGACAAAACTTGTGAAGTACTTGACCAGGTACCTACATGCAAGTACATCCACTGGGATAAATCCAAGTATAATTTTTTTTTAAACAAAAGTGATTGTTTACAAATTGACTTTGGCTGAATATCGTGATTCTCTGTATTTAATTGTTGTAATCTCTCTCATGACACATTACATCAGAATAATTAACCTTTACAACCTGTTCATTCATTTCACTTCTCTAAGCACTATTTGAAATTAGTTTTCCTTTTCCTTTTTTGACATGAGATGATATTTTAGATTCATCTGATCAACTTGCATCAGGGATGAATGACAATACAAAGTATATAAATATATGATCATTTTTCTAAATGTTTGAACTTTTTTTTGTGAATGTGTCTGTTTCCTGTTTCAATTTTTTTGGTAAAAGATAATTATTCTAATCGTCTATAGTTTTATTCTATTAAGGAAAATGAAACGTTATTATTTCCCTAATGCATAGACTCGTTAATACACATTGCTCATTAAAATAAGAAGCAGTGTCTGATTATAGAAAGACAAAGTTAATTTATTAGGTCTGTTAAGGGTCCTTCTCCTCCCAGAGAAAATCAACTTTTTTTTTATTGAAACTTGATTATTCATTAAACTCAACGATGCACAATTCGAACTGTTTACTTTCAGAATATCTATTACTTTTCATTGTTCTTGAATTCTGTTATCTAAGATATTTTTCAGCAGCTCTAGATCCGAGCATTTGTTAAAAAAGCTACTATTGTGAATCAAACATATGATCGTCATTGTTCTTTGAAACATCTGGATTTGTAGAACAGCGTTCTTTCGTTAACAGAAGAAGTCATGACAGGACTGGGTGCGACCTCGCAATAGAGTTTCATTCTTCTATAGGTCTTAAAATGCATAAAAAAACAGTACATTTCCGTATTAGCAAAATTTCCACTACTGTCGTTCAATAAAATATATTTTTTTAATGAAGAGATTATCAGAATCAGATTATAAATTTAGATGGCTATTCCAGTTTAAAATTAATTCTGTCTTTGGAGCTACTACCAAAGACGAGAAAAATGTATAGTGATGAAAGTGTTATTTTGCACATCTCGTCGTTTATGATTTAATATTTCGAGCTGAAATTTTTATCCTAGTCTATTCACATAGTGATCTTGACTCCTGAGAATTTTGTTCGAATCAAATGCAAGATGTAGAAGAACGTAGAATCATGTATTACATGTATCATGTACCAGTAATGTGTGTACCGGGAGATGGGGATTGCGCAAAAAACAATGAAAAAAACACATACTTCTCCCAGTAGTATGTTTAATTTTAATTTGTTAACTAATTGATTGTTTCTGCACTTCGTTGCAATTGTAAAATAAATGTTACAACAAATAAGAAATTGTTTTTTAAGAATTGGTTACAATGATGTGATATAATTGAATTAACTATTAGAAAAATAATCTACTCTTGTGAACAAAATAAAAATTAAACTTTGTATTTACAAGTTACATAAGGTTAAATTGATCACTTTACAAATAATTAAAATGAGATGTGCTCGATCAAAATGGTTATCAGCAGTTGTTTGATATTTGAATTCCTTCAAGTCATAGGTCTTCTACATAGAAAAAAATGTATAATTACTATGACCAGTCTATAAAATTACGTTTAGATAGAGTTTTGATTAGGGAATTATCAAAATAATATGAATACACAAAATGCATGACGTAACAAGATTCACGATCAATTTTGTTATTTTTGATAAAACTATTTCTCATTTCTTTAAAATAATCAATTTAATTTCTATATATTTTAGATGTCTCTATCGTCTCCCTCTTTTCAGTCTCCTACAAAACTTTCACAGTCTTCAAATACGGATCTTCAGCATCCAATTGTACCTGGTAAACAGAAATTTAAAAATATCTATATTTTTTATACTAATTTAATTATTTTTTCATCTTTCCATGATTCTAGTTTTTCGACCAACCTATGATGAATTTAAAAATTTCTCAAACTATATCGAAACAATCGAAGCACAAAATACACATCGAATTGGACTAGCTAAAATTATTCCACCAAAAGAATGGGTAGCACGAGAAAGTGGATACAATAATATACAATCAATGGATGTTAAATCTCCAATAAAACAAGAAGTACATGGCAAAGATGGTATCTATGAAATTTATAATATTCAACAAAAAACATTAAATTTAACAGAATTTGAAAAATTATCCAACAATGATCGTTATCGTGCACCATTAGATGGTAGGAAGTTAAATTCAAAAAAAGAAATATCTACAATTTATTTCTTTTCTATTTAGATTATCAATCATTAGAGAGAAAATATTGGAAAAATTTGACATATGTTGCACCTGTCTATGGTGCAGATGTCAGTGGAACTCTCTACGATAGTAAACAATCGTATTGGAATTTAAATTGTTTGGGTACAATATTAGATGATCTTGAATTAGAATATGGTACAAAAATTCAAGGTGTTAATACTTCGTATCTTTATTTTGGAATGTGGAAAGCAACATTTGCATGGCATACCGAAGATATGGATTTATATAGTATCAACTATTTACACTACGGAGCACCAAAGCAGTGGTATGTTATGTATTATTATGGACTAATTAACATTGTCTATATCTAAAGATGGATTGATGACTAAATGGGTTTCAATTTTTCTGACATATTTTATTCATTTAGGTATGTTATTCCTCCATCGTATGGCAAAAAATTTGAACGTTTAGCATCGACCTATTTTACAAATTTATCTCGTCAATGTCCTGCCTTTCTACGTCACAAAATGACGCTAATAAGTCCGTCGATCTTGCAATACAACTCAATTCCTTATAGTAAAATTACTCAACATCCAAATGAATTTATCATAACGTTTCCTTATGCTTATCATAGTGGTTTTAATTATGGTTATAATTGTGCTGAATCAACAAATTTTGCGATGAAACGTTGGCTAGAATATGGTAAACATGCGAGTGCATGCTCTTGTCGACACGATATGGTTAGTATTGGAATGGATATATTTGTTAAAAAATATCAACCTGAAATATATGAACAATGGTTACTTGGCAACGATCATACACCTCATCCAGAATCAGATCATAATAGTACAAGAAAACGGATGTCAACACCGTCGTCTGTATCGAAAAAACGTTTACCATTTACAAATAAATTGATTCTAAAATCTGCAACAAGAACAATGTCTGGAACGACAATATTACCAATAAATGATGAAATAACAACACGTTATCAACATCAACAGACAGTTTCAAATGAACGTTATTTAAAAATATTTACATGTTTATCAAAATATGATAAACAGCAACAATTTGATTATTCACTAGCAACAAAAATAAATTCATTGTATTCTGTACCACTATTACGTTCTGCATTATCTCGCTCAAAATCGAAATTAAAAACACAAAATAATACATTACTCAGTTTGACATCGAATATCGTCGAAAAATATCAATCAAAATTAGAATATGATCTGTTTTCTTCGATTAAACCATTGTGGTTATTTAACGGTTTAAAACAAGCAGGAAAATATCGTGAACAAATTTTATGTGAATTATGGCAATTCAATAACGTTAAATATGATTTTGATAAAGAAAAATCTTTTAATCAATGGTTAAGTCTAAAAGCGCCCCATTGTTCAATATGTCAGCTATTTACAATGAATAAAGATAATGAGAGTGACATTGAACAAGAACAAGAATTTCTAGTCAATGATGTTGTTTTTCATTTATTCAATAAACAAGTACCTACCACATCGGCGTCTCCAAAACTTTTAATATTAACACAATGTCAGAAATGTAAAATTGTTGTACATCAAACATGTTATAGGAATATATGTATGCTAAATAATAACTCAACAAATTTATCTGATGAAGAAACAAATAATCAACAACAATGGCTATGTCAACGATGTAAACAACAAACAAATGAAGTATGTTTAGGTTTGCAATAGGCTATTAAACCACGTCTTGAATATACTTTAATAAATGTCTAGAGTCATCATCATATCACTCATGTCTATTAAAAGTTAACAGTTTCGTTAGTATAGACATTTTCTATTTGTTTAATCGTATGCTAAATGGTGAGAGTGACATAAGCGTGTTTCTGGAATCAAATCTGTTATATTTTCACAAATATCTTTCACTTTTCATTTAAGATATCGACAACAACATTACAGAGAATAAATGAAGGTTGTTCGTTATGTTTACTAAGTGGCGGTGCATTAATATTGAATACAAAAGAAGCAAATGAACACAAATGGGCACATATTGTATGCTTAATTTATCATAAATCATTCCAATCGTCTCCAGTGTTAACGAATGAAATTTCTTCTACGATCGTTACCTCATCGTCTTCATCTACATCGACCACAACAACGGCAGCAGTCATACAAAAAAAAAATCAATGCCATTATTGTTGGTCATTTTGTCCATTGGATAAACGTCGTTTACCAACAACAATTGTTATATGTGATTATCCAAATTGTTTCAATCAATATCATGTTACTTGTGGATTGATTAGTGGTTGTACATTTGACATTGGAAATTGGCCAAAATTGTTACATACCTATTGTCATTTACATTCGAAAAATCAAATGAAATATGTATCAAATTTTCGACATAAGAAAAAAAAGAAAAAAGGAAAATTGAATAATAATGAAAGTGAAATGGAAATAGATGATGATGATTGGAATGGAACAACAACTGATAATGATCAGGATCAAATAGTAGTTGGAACAACTATTCTATTAAAACCCTATCGAAATCAGACAACCGAACATCTCGAAGGAAAACTAATATCAATTGATCCTGTTGTACATTATGCCGTTGATTTTTTTGATGGTAGTTTTAGTCGAGATATGTTACGAGAAGATCTTCTGTTACCGTCACCAAATGATATGCCATTACTCGGTACAAATATCAATGTCAGATGGACAGATGATCAAATTTACCCGTGTACCTATGTTGGTATGTGTATGGTCTACAAAAAATTTTCATCTATTAATTCCTTCTTTGTTTGTTTTTGTAGGTAGTAAACAAGTTTTGTTCTATACAATTTTATTCGATAATGGTGAAACAAAAAAAATTCGACGACATGAATTTCGAATAAAAAATTCAAATAAAAAAAAACGTGATGAACAACATAGTGTACATCGTCAATCGATTTCGACCGCAAAACGAAAACGAAAACGAAAAATTCTTTTATTATCATCATCATCTTCATCATCTAATTCTTCATTATCAGAAAGTCCGCCACCAACGCGTCATTCAAAGTCTTCTTCTTCAACCTATACTCCTTCCGACGAATCATTATTTTCTCTATCAAGTGAGAAATCAAGATCACCATCACCGGTAAAAAGACGAACTAAAACAGCACGACGTTTAAAACAGAAACGACCTTAATTATACATAATATTTATTATGTTTTTTTGTCCTTTAGTTGTAGCATTGTTTATGTGTCTGCTTTGCAAAAGCGTGTCTTTCTATCAAAAGCAATACTTGCCACGTTTGTGAATAAATATGCCTGTTTGATAGTACTTAACGAGAATGAATCACCAAAGAAATCTCGGAATAGTTCAATGAGTTTTTGTTTTGAGAAATTACACCGTCTAATATTAGCCTTCTCGATTCATCGATCATTCAATTAACGTGCATTTCTTAGACTATGATTGATCGAGATTCTTTTTTGCTCCTAGATAATTAAAAGATTGACTGGATTTGAATGAGACTTGTAATGTGTTCATACAGTTTATTCATTTATGTAAAACTCGTTTTGCTTACTTTTCAGTCATGATCTGCTCTCCGTTATTATTTCGTTACAGTTTCTTACTTACGCATCAAAGTAACAGTGTAAGAAACAAATTTTTATGCATAAGTTGTCTTTCTCGACACTTAGTCATACTTTTATTCTTGTTATTATTTTGATGAAATACATTCTCCTCTCCCCGTCTGTTTGCATTTCTCTAACTCACATGTATGTATTTATTCGACTTGATATAATTTTTGTTTTATTATAAAAATTCTCATATTATTGTTTCTTATTCATTCATTCATTCAACCATTGTTGCACATTTAAAGTTATGTTAGATAAATTAAATGCCCGAGCTCGTTTTGTAAAATTCTACCTCTTACTCTTTGTGTCCCGGTAATAACGTTATTTTGTGCTTTTTTTGTTTGTCTCCTTCACGATGACTTTTGAATATAATCAACATAACGTGCGTCCAATCGTCTATATTTAAGCCTTTATTTCAATTTATACGTTTGGTTTTTTTTTCTCTTTGTAATCTCTTTTTGTGTATTTAGAAGTTTTTGTTAAGAAATTAAAAATCCCGTAGAAATTTATCTTTTGGCTATCGATTTTTCATTTTTGTAAAAATCGACTGTTTGTTCGTTCGTTTTTATTTATACCTATCGTATGTACGTACGTATGTAGCATTTCTTACTTCTATCTATTTATAAGATGTATCTTACATGTCTATATCGATTTTTTTTTGTGTAATTCTTACTTTCATTTTTTTTTCTGAGAAACTACATTTGAAGTAAAAATACAAATCTTTTTTTTTTAATCATGTATAAATTTTATAGACAAATCGTAGAATATTTTGTGGTTTGAGGCGCACAGATTACATATTGTATAATGCATAATACATCAAAAGCTGTATATTTTAAGCTGATTGGAGTACTTATCATTGCCAATAATCATCGTCTTACAAATGTGCTCACCCTATCAAGAATAAGTAATTTCTTTTCTATCGATTGTGTCAAACTTGATGTAACAGAATATTTTTACTGAGAAATTTTAAACTATATAATGATTGTAAACAACATAATGGGACTTATTAATCATGCATAAATGAGACCATTTTATACCTCGTAGCAATGTTTATGTTTAAAGAAAAGTGAATTACTTAGTGAAAACGTATTTTAGAAATACAAATGATTTTTGAAATATGAAATATGTATATCTTACGTTCATGGTAAATGAGTTGGAATCACTTGAAAATTTAGTGGTTTCACAGTTTCATCTTCTATACATAATATTGAAATCTAGAGAAAAAACTGTATATATTTTCAACGATACTGTATCCATTTTTTATCCATCATCGTTCACGTTAAATTTATTGTGTTTGATTTTAAGTGAATTATGCATATTTTATCCTTTCAGCCATTGTGCCTATCACCAAACTTTTCTACAGTACATACACGATAGATGGGACTTCATTTTTTTATCATATGTTTATGCGGTTCAATTTTGTTGCATACTAAGAAAAAGTACATAACTCTCTATCTTCATTCTTTCAAATATTATTTAAAACATCCATTATTATTCGTTTTTGAAATGAATAATCAATCATTAATCATCTGGAACAATTTGAAATTTATTCCTTAAGGTCATATAAAAAAAGAAAATTAGAAATTTGTCTGTTGATCAATATCGAATACCTTTTAGACATTCATGAAATACATACTCTATTTTATTATTTTTTCTCCTCATATGTTTAAATTGTACATTCTCTTGTTGAAAACTGAATTAAACATCTTTTTAATCTAATTAGAATTAAAACATAACAACAGATGCATTATCTAAGTAACAAGAAAATATAATCATTCACATCTACAGAAGACATGATGTTCCAACATTTACCGCTTTAAAAAATAGAGTTTTAAATAGAGATATCGTATATAGAAGAAAAAGTATTGATGATTCTTTTTACGTTGTACTTCAATGAATAAACAAAAACACTTTCTTATTTGAAATCATGTAATTAAAATAAAAACAAAAAAAAAACACATCATATTGAACGGATTTGATGTTTATCTCATACCACCGATTTGTTTTTGTTTTTTATGTTTTTGTATAAACGTATCCTCTCATGTTTGTGATCAATCGATAATGAACCAGAAAGAGTCGTATGAGAAGACTTTAATTGATCAAAAATTAAGGAACATTTTAATTGAGTTAATTATTCATATTTTTTAACAGTAGCCATTCCTTTCATATTCATCTGAATTTCTTCTCCTTACTTAAAATTGTTATGTAAAATTCAAAAACATATTTTGATGGTGAAAAATGTTAATTTTGTCTATATAACTGCGTATGTATCAATTGATTCTAATAGTTCAAATGAAGATTCTCTAGACAATGTTTAATGGAGCATCAGATCTCTCTTTCTAAAATTATCTGCATCTCTATTGTTTGATGAATAAGATGATTAATAAATTTTTATTCTTAACTGTCGGCACACAACAGCTGCAATTGATTTCTTACTGTTTCACTTTTAAAAACAAACTGGCACATCTAAGACACAAGAAGCTTATTTTATTTTATTTTTTTTACTGCCAGACACACGCACACATCATCTATAGACAAAGCCTAAAAAGTGGACATTTCTCAACACAATCAACATGATATGACTTTTTATTCTTTTCTTTTCGATTAGTATATAAAACAATTTAAACGAAACATTTTCCAAGGATTAGACCCCCTGAAGATTATGTGTATTGAATGCCGCAGATGGTATTGACACTATGTTGTCGACTTGACTAGAAATTGTCACGAACGTCATTTAGAAGGCTGATATTATATTTTTATAGTAAAAATAATGATAATTATAGACTTGTTTTTAAATCTACCGATTAAAATTAAATTCTCGTAAATGATGATGATATACACATTTACAGATGACATATGTTTTGTATATAGATATCATATTATTGTTGATAAAAATATTTGAAAATTTTTTTTTTTTTATTTTATTTTTTTTAATTAAAAGTGTTCATTTTTTTTAATTCCCAAAAGAGTGAAATGAAGTAGAGAAATAAATGTATCGAATTTAGTATGAGACATAAGTATTTTAAATTGACAGAGTGTATGTGAACAACACAACGAGTTCGTCAATTAGAAAAATTATCGTTAACACATTTATATACGAATAAAAATTGTATATCTCAACAAAGTAAAGTATACCATTTTTCCAAGTTGATTCAATGTAATGGGAAAAATAATTCAATTTAATAT